>PNEQ01021252.1:0-19698 GCA_003012365.1 Medauroidea extradentata
CTAGGTGTACTGATTACCAACCACCGCTGGACAATAGACTTCAGTGTGCCTCCACTCACCTGATGAAGCAGATGTAGTCTGCGAAACGTTGTGACCGCGCGTCCGCAGAGAAATGTGTTCGTCCTATGTGTGTGTGTTTCTATCTGCAAGTACCATCCTGTGAGTACTTGTGCACAACTCTTTCTGTTTTATTTGTAATATATATATATATATATATATATATATATATATATATATATATGACACACACACACATATACATACAGGATGTCCGCGCTTAACGTTTAAAACTCTCTGTAGTGACGTAGAGGACATTCAGACAAGTATTTTTTATATAGGACACTTGAGGGTAATCGGATTGGAAATGCCTTAAATTTGGTGACAAAGATTTAATATGATATCACACCTGCGTCACGTCGTAGTTGTCAGTTAGCAGCTCAAAATATGGCGCAGGTACAATTGCAACGGTTCCCCACATCTTCATGATGTCAGCACGGACCCCCCGCCCTAGGTGGTGGGGGATGTAATTTCAAGCTGCCGAATTCTAACTTGTCCCCCCCCCCCACCCAACTGTGTATATAAATAACTTGGACTGAACAACTGTGATTATTCAACAAGACTATGAAAATAAAAACCTAAAATAATGAACTTTAAACTGGTAATGAACCTAAGTACGCTGTAATTAATTGTTAATCTAATTACGTGCGGTGGGCCGAACCATTAAGCTGTTTATTTGCCTTGATTCAGGTAGATGAGAGCACCCCAGAGGGATTTAAGTGTTATGAAAGATGTTGTTTGTTCAAAATTTCCGGGAAAGGCTATTTGCAAACGTCTATTTGTATATATGTATTGTCCAGAGTGCAAGGAACATGGCGGCACATCTTAACAGTCGGATTTCAAAAAGTCCTTAATTAACTTTTTAGGAATTACCTTATTGATATAAAAATTACTACTATTGTGAGTCAGGTTCGAGCTAATTTAACGTTTAATTAAAACACTTTCCACACCTTTTTTTTTACCTCTTAAGTGGAGTCTTCGCCGGTGTCGAATTTCTACCTTTGGCGCTTGGGAACAGCATAGCACTAAGAGCCAGTGTTCGACACTTGACGAGAAGCATATCGCCTATATTCGCAGCGCACCAAACTGGAGTGCAAGGTTTTCCTTGTATTTTTTTTTACTACGGGACTTTAAGCGGTGACCACATTTTATTTCTGAACAGTATGACAGGACTCTATAATAACAGACTTAAAAAATACTTGAGTTTTTATTTCAAAATAGTTTTAACAACTCTAACCTATAGCGCAGAGATTTTCGGGTAGAAAAATTATTTTAAAATAAAAATTCGAGTATTTTTGAAAGTCAGAGTCCTGGATATTGTCGTATTAAAATTATAATGCATAATATGGATTTTGTGGTTTTATCCCTTATTTTTTTCTAGATACCAATTTTTACTTTTTACTCGAAAGCAAAACATTCTATCGTTCGGTGCTTTAATATAACTGTGCATTCATAAATAACATTTCAACTTGGCAAACAATTTTTATTGAAATAAGGTGAGTAATTTAGATTTTATCGACGATTGAATATTCCGGTCAATCGCTCAACACATTACATTTCCATACCCCTTAAAAGTAGAACTTCTAAAAAAAACCTGTGAATAAATAATTTCTTAGCATCTACCGCTTTAGGGGAAGATACCCTTAATATTTTATGTTTATCTCTGAAAACAGCTCAACAACTAAAAAAAATCACATGAAATCCTTTGCTGGACCGTGTTTGGCAACTTAATAAATATTACGATTAAAGGGTTATTTGACAAAATTTGACACTATCACGTTTGAGGTCCATTAAGCACAGGTTATTTTGACTCGGAAAAGTAACATTATTTCACTCAAAATATTAGGTTTTGTAGTTTTTCTAAAACTTTTAGCCGGAATAACAAATGTAGTCTTTTAAACACTCGACTCCCAACTTTCACAATATGACTTCCGAACTAAAAAAATGTAATATTTGGCAAGGCAAAGTTATCCCCACAGGGTTAGAATTCCCCGATACACGGTAATAATAAGAAACATTTTAACTGCTCATACATCAATGAAGTAGTTAATTTCAAACTTTATACCGGTACTATTACATCAGTATCGTCATCTTCCCTTCCATC
Source organism: Medauroidea extradentata (assembly GCA_003012365.1). NCBI lineage: Eukaryota > Metazoa > Arthropoda > Insecta > Phasmatodea > Phasmatidae > Medauroidea > Medauroidea extradentata. The sequence goes on from PNEQ01021252.1 coordinate 2,162, forward strand.
TTGCTTCGGCACTTTGATAAAATATGACAATATATAACTTCCTTTTCTTTTTTGTCACACATATCAAAACTTTCGTACAACGTAACTTCACAAAAATATGAAATTGCATTATAAGCAGCGTAAAAACGGCTCGGAAATGCTAATGTGGCACAGACAATTACAGCACTACAGAAGTGATATCCTAAGCCTACAGACTGAGACTAGAGTCAGGTCATGTGGATACCAAACTCGTCAAGCTTTCTAGTCCCTTGAAGCAGGCAGTGGTATTGTTGTTTGGGTGTGGCTGAAGGGGTAGGTAGCAGCTGACCAGTCTGCAACCCTGCTGTGCCATGAGAATGCACTAAAAAAAAAGTAGATGGGAGAAAGTGGCTTTGACCCGGAAGGGAATTCTTGCAGCTTAGTACAAAATACACCTAATTCCATCCTTCACTGGAACAGACACAATATTATAAAAAAAGATTTCAACACAATGTACTTGTGAACATTTTAGTAATTAAATTGCCGAGAACTTTCTTAAATATATTCATGCAGCACTAGGTTTATATTTTTAAATTGGAGTCTTTCGATTTAGAGGGGGCCCTGGCCCCCTTGGCCCCCCCTGGATACGCCACTGTCTGTCAGTCAGTTTAAGAGCTTTATTAAGTTGATTTTTATTATTATTGCAACTATCAAGGTATTCAAAGTTTATTCGGAAATTATGCTAGCTTGAAATTTTTTTTTATCCTACTACCTTTTAGTCCGTAGCTTCGCACGATTGTAAATCTCGAAATGTATCTATAAATATTTTTACTAATTCCAGTTCTCCTTTGGATAGTAAACTTCTCCAGGTACTATAATGCTTGTGGTTTGATATTTTTTATGAATGTAGAATGTGATAGTTTGGAATTATTGTGCATAACATTTAAGAGATAGGTGTATACGAGTCAATAATAAAATTAATTCACTTGCCTTCCCTCCTTACCTCTTCCATAGAGATTATTAATTTTAAGGTAAATTTCTGAAGCAAAAATCATCGTTATATTTAAGTGGATTTGGATGAAAATTTAAATTTTTAAAAATTCAGGACTTTTTAGTTTATAATTTGGACTATGTAATATTTAATCTTTAAAAGTTGAGACTAAACTGATTTGTGCTAATAATGTTGATTGATGTGACCAATAATTACAGTCAAGTATCTGCATTCTGCAAAGTCAGTTTTCATAAAAATAACGTAGAAAATAAATCAGCAGAAATTCAACGAAGCAAGATTGCTTCGGTGTGTCCACCTCGTATATTTTGAGCGGCAAATAGTTTCATGCGTATGAAAAAAATATCAGGCAATGTTTACAGCTCTTTGGTTATTTTTAATTTCTTAAATTCACCATTGTTTGCTTCGAAGCTGTAAATGATAGAAAGGTGCTAATGTTTTCTTTGTATTTACATGGGGAAAGAGTTCAGTTAAAAAACTTAATGTCTGAAGATGATTCCACAACTGCACGCCAATCCAGTTCCCAGTTCGTTTCTCAGTGATCCATACAGTTTTCTGTACGTGTCAGTGCTTTTATAATGACATTTATTCGTGTCTCAGTCATGCAAATTTCAATCAGGCAGATGTGAAGTTTGCTTCCTAAAAGAATTCAATAAACAAAACAAAATTTTGCTAACAATGAGACCTGTAGTGAAAATCAGACACACACGCTAGCTTATTACTAGACTGTTATTGTTTCTCGAGGTAATTTTTTTTCTGGCGAGCATTGACAGCAAGATAAACAAAATGTGACCCCGGTTATTCTACACGCAGATGTGATTTTTATAGTTGATATCAAGTATGGTGCTTAAACAAACGCATCAGTGATATATTTTCTTCATATGTTAAGTATGCGATAATTCGTCTGGGAGATAAACGGCTTGATTATGCATCTCTACCAAGTTACAGTGGACATAGTTCCTAAATGCTACTGTAGTATAGTGAGCGAGGTGGCGAAATGGTAACTCGTTTGCCTCGCAGTTGAGAGGACTCGGGTTCGATACCCGGCTCCGCCCATCCTGTTTGAGTTTTCCATGGTTTTCCGAAAACACTCTCCAGGCGAATGCTTCGGTGGTTCCTTACCAAAGGCCATGGCTGACTCCTCTCCCAGCTCTTGTCATTGTACCAAGTTGTATGTCACCGTCTCTAATAGCGTCTCTGTCGATGAGATGTAAAGCCCACTTACCTACCATTTGGCGATTGAATACCATTCTGTGAAATCTCATATTTCAGCATTCTTACCGATACCAATTAAAAATACACAGCTACTGTATTTTTCAGATTCTTCAACAATTAAAAATTTTGACGATTATTTTTTTTTTCTTAAATACCTGATACAGTATTTAAATTATCTCCCTCTCACATACAGTTAGGGTTTATGTCTCATTTATCATAAATCAAACACGCATATCACACTACCTGTTTTCGTGCAAACATATGAAGGGTAAATGAATATGAATGCTCAGTTTTTTTTTGTGATGGTCACTGTTATAAATATACATACATGCTACACTTACACATTTTTCCAAACTATGGTAAAATGTGCTGCAAATCACCTTGGCACTTCTTCAAACACGTTTATTTTTACAAAATCAGTCAATTTAAATTGTTTCTTTTTGTTCCAAAATCTAGCTGAAATTAACCTTGTACAAATTGTGTACATGGGTACACAGAAAAAACACTTTAGTATGTAAAGTTTTTGCATTTCTTACCACATTGAAATTTAGAAGCTACTGAAAGCATATTTTCTGTCCCTTGCATACATTCTCAAAAAAAGGAATCTTGAACACTGCACTTGCTGGTTTTCATAAAAAGCAAAGTCCCATTAGCTTAAAAAAACTTAATTATATAACTGCTAGATCATGGCCTCAGGTGGTAAACATCTATTACTAACTTTGCTCACCTGAAGATGTAACTTGGTGTAATGTTAATTACCGTGTGTGTGATCCTGTATTTAGGAATTACTAGTTAAGCCATAGAAATATGTGTGCTCAGTGCTGTAAATCGGATTTAAGTTTTCGTTTTGTGCGTGCACTCAACACTATTTTCGTCCGGAATAGTTTACGGCGTATAGTGTAAAGGATGACATGCATTATAAATATATAATTTTGAACTTTAGGTTATTTTTTAAATTTACATGATTACAGTTCATGCATTATAGAACTGAAAAATAGCAATTTTTAATCTGTTAAATTCTTGTTTTTGTTACAAGCTGTGTTTTTGTATATGAAAATGGCAATTAAAATTAAAGTAATTAGTTTATATTGAGAAAACAAATGTTCCATAGAATTACTATCTTTGATAGTAGGAACTAAGATACCGTCTTGGCAATCGAAGTGTCTCCTAGCAATAAAATCTCCAGCCAAGAGAAATATTTCAGGAGACATTGTTTCGTAAGAAGCTTACATCGTAATACTCGTAAAACAAGAAATTGATTAGGCCTATCACAGTTCTGAATGAGTATCCATCGTGCACCAGACCAAAGAAAATTGCAAAATGTTATTCTTACATGCACAGAGACCATTTTTAAGAAACTTGGTATAATCTTGACGATGCACAATGCGATGTAAATGTCTAGATAAAAATTTCAAAAATGCTGTCAAATAAATCTGTAACAAAAACTCAAATTTTACTCATTTAATTATGCTGTATAATTTGTCCACAAATACCACGAGAAGAATTAAGAAAAATATTAGCTATTTCAGACACGTATATTATTTAAGAATACTTTGTTTTATATTGACTTAGAAGTGAAGGCACTTAAAAATAGAGCAAAATCGAGGATTTTTTTTGCTCATATGAAGAACATTTAAATATTAAAAATTTCAATTTAAATTCTAAAGGATTATAAAAGTTGTTCATGAAATGCAACTCAACATTCAAATGTTAACTTAAGTTCTCCACTGTTTCAAGAGATTTCACAGTCTTACCAGTGTATAATTATTTTTCTAGTTCATAAAACTGAATGAACGATGATATGTAGAGAGCGAGGCAGATGGTTACAGTGAGAAAAGTCATGGTCAAGAATGCACATTATTTCCCTCATGAGACCATGATCTGTGTCTCCTCAAACAGTTTATTAAAAGTTGATCCTCTGATCAAAGGATGTCGTCCCAAGTGGAGCGGCAGCCCTCTATCGAGCCCCGCGTCGGTACGAGGGAATCTTAGAGCGAAGTGACGATGCTGCGGCCAGAGATGGAACACGATGTGGCAGACCCAGGGCAACGTCGGCCGCGGGGAGGAACTCTTGTGGTCAACACACTGCTAGAGCTGCCATCGAGGGGAGGCGGAAATATGGAGAGGGAGGAGATGCCTGCGGTATTAGTTTTTGAGATTCTTGGTGATCCAGGGCATGAAGTGGGTCACCCTGGTGTATACACCTGGGTACTGCCCCTTGCCACAGCCGATGCCCCAGCTGACAACGCCCACCTGAGTCCACCTTCCTGTATTCACCATAAGTGGTCCACCGCTATCCCCCTGAGAAAAAATGTAGTTACGTTTATGCTATATGCTGCATGTGCATGAACAGAAAAGTTAAAAGACATTAGAGCACTTTGGTTATATTGGACACTGTAAACATTTTGTACTGTCTCGTGTCCGTGAAATTTGTTAATTCAGCGTTTTGAATCCATAACTGATTCGTCCTTCTCGCTACATGGGTGCAGTGTTTTGACAATCAAGGTATCCATTCTGAGAAAACAATGCTAAAATAGTCACACGTATAGACAATGATCATGCGAAAACAATTCAAAAGGCTTTGATAAAAAAAGTTATTTTACGATATAATGTAAACAAAAATTAAACTACAGTATTCCTGAGCTCTTTCGTATTCGCGTCATGCCAGCTTACTCTATATGAATGATAACAGGTATAAGCTTAAAATATATAGACATACCAGTTTGCTGATTCTCACTCGCTGAACTTTGGTCGTGTAATTGAAGAAGGATAGAAAGAGGAAAAAAACTTACGTTGACAAGGATTTAGTAGACTTGGCAGTAGTCCAGCTAGTTCGTATTCGCAACAACACACACTATTTCACTTTTGATCACAGATACGTTTCTTTAACATAACATGTTGGGCTCTATAAGTGCCACAAGCCCGCAAACACTTTTTAAAAAATTTATGGGGCAGCAATCTACTTCCTAGTATCGTACTATCATTTTTAAGTTACCGTACTCTATGTGTACTAGTTGTGTGATAATTTTTTTTTGTGACGGCAAAGTTAACTACCAAATTGTTAGGGAAGAGGGAAATAAATAACAAAATAATTTACCATATGCTACTGAGGCAAACGAAATTAAAAAAAAGAAGGGATATACGGAAGGAGTATGATGTTTGAAAAAAAAAAGGGGGGGGGGATTCTTCCTTGGACAACAAGTTGTCACGCCACCTTTACTTTTGTATTTATATATAATTCACCAAACTGAATGTCTTCTGTTTCAACAACAAAAAAAATTTCTGTAAAACCGTGCTTGTGGATGAAGTTTCCTAGATTTACTGATTTTATGTTTGCTTAAGTGTAACTAAATTTTATGACTTGATTTTGAAATGTAGAATCAGTAGTGACATAAAGCATTACTAAACATAATTTTTACAGCTTAGTGAGTCAACTTTTCTCGATATTTACAGATGTGAGACTGAAATCAGCATATAATCATTCTACCTCCAATTACGATTACACAGATAAAAAAAGTAGATATATGTAAACTAATATGTTCTTAAAATTACTGTTAACACATTCTGTTTCCTACTTAGCTTTCTCTTTAAGTAGTTAACATTGCATTTTTCTTATGGAGAAATTGAATTAACACGATTTTGAGGCAACTCCCTCTTAATTCATTTCGTGTACAACTACGGTAGGTATTTCACGAAAAACACACTTATTTATTTTGTACATTTGATTGGTTGTGTAGTAGTAAAAAAACTGTTACTTTTCTAGATGTGTACTCAATACTAATATCTATAGACATTTGGTAGAGATAGTGAAATATGATTTATGTACAGTATTAAATTACAAAATGCTATCAAGGGAAGTTCCATGTTTTTTTAATTATTACCAGTGTAAAATAGAGACCAAACTTATTAAGATTTTTCACCAAGTAGCTTAGGAAGAACTAACTGTATAATGTTACAAATAGCAGTGGCATAATGCTTGGACTTAAATAAATACATATTCTTTAGTGCACTTGAAACGGTAACAGTTTGTATAGAGATTATTTTCGGTAGTTTTCAATTCAACTACCATGCATTCTTTTAAATAATTTTTTGTCAGTTTATTGTCAGACTGGATCAGTTCTTCTTTAAGGAATATACAAACGTGGTAACTTGAATACGTAGTCTAAATTCAACAGTAATTTTGCACTAAGTAAATAAAATGTCAAGTAGGGAGTGGAACCAAGGGCAAAGGTTCACACCCTGAAAGGCAAACTTTCTTACTGGGAGCCTGTAGGCGTCCGCCGTTCCCTGAGAGATGACATGAGATGAGACCCTGCAATGAATCGCCATGAATACATTTGGGAGAAGCTTGAAAACGAACTATTGGCATAGCGAGATAATTAAGGCAAGTCAGCTTTTTGCAGTTATTAACTATGACTTCAAAGATAACCAAGTTCGTGGCTGACTGGAGGAGAGGCGAGAGGGCTTCACGGCCCTTTAAAAACGAGGTTTGAAGACCTCGCTCTTTAGTTTTGCAGTGGTTTCAAAAACTTTTTTAATGCAAATTAATACATATATCAAAAATTATGTCTTACAGTTTTAACACTTATAAATCTTCATTTGTATATGAATTTTTCTGTTGCAATACACCAAACGAATTTTTAGAATTTTGCCCCTGAAATATTACATATTTTGTTGTCAAAATAAGCCAAAATGAAGCAAAATAATTTTTTTGCTAGCAAACGGTAAATTATTTTAAAAAACGATCTGGCAAAATTGTGTATCGTATGACTGTACACAGTGTCAAATTTTTTCAAAGCATTTGGTTAAAAAACATTCGAGATGTTTGCAATTGTTTGGAAACAAATGTAAGATCGTGGCCTTAAGGCCGATGAGGGTGAAATGAGGTGAAATGACAACACAACATCCGTACCCGAGCTAGGATTCGGACCCTCGACCTCTTGCACCGCAGACCGGCGCCTAACCGACTAAGCTACGGAGGCCGGCAGTGGCTGATTAGAGACAGCACAATGAAACGTCTGTAGAACAGCGAAGTGACACGGATAATGTGACGGAATCGGGGAAAATAAAGTGCCTAGACGGCGGTGAAATGATATTTGAGAATGGCGATACGACAAGGTAAAGTGTAGCGATTGCTGGTGATACAGACGTCAACAAAAAAAAGGGCATGGGTGGTGATGTGATTGGGAAAAGGGAAGTGACTCAACGGTGAAGATATTGAAGATGTAGACGACATCGCGGAAAGCAAAGTGACTGTGGGAAAGTGGAATGATTTGCGGAAGGAGGACTGACTGCAAGGAGCGATGAAGCGATTGAGGGCAGAAAGTTACTTACACTGCAGGAGTCACGGCCGGCTTTGCCCGCACAAAGAAAGTGTTCCACAATTCCTCCGGGCGCGGCATTGCCGTACTTGGCCTTGCACTCGGAGTTGGTCCAGACCGGGATGTTGACCTCCTGGAGCACCGCGGGTTGGGGACCGCCTGTCGGACCACACAATAATTACCATACAATGCCTCGCCATGACAGAGCAGCACACTGCGCCGCAGTGGCTCGCTCATTGCCACAGTCACCACAATTCCACAGTCGGCTAGATAGGGCGCTTGTTTCGGCTGCCAGAATACATCACTCATTAGTCTTGGAACTGGCCTTCGGATTTATGCAAGGATTTTCTAAATAAAACCTTATGTGCATTTACAGCGTCATCTGCAGACATAGGTTATCAGCTGTTCAACTGAAGTTTTGTGGACATCAGGGTTTCTTCTGTGGTTCTAACAGTTCCTTTCATATTTACATTCAACTCTCAATATTTCATGCCACATTATGTATATATATTATAACATTTTGTATTTAATTTTAAATGAAACAGATGCATGGTAAGCATGAAGCTTATTGAAAATTTAGCTGAATCAACCACATATTTAAACTTTAGAAACATGAGCTGATAGAATATTGATCAAAGAAAGATCAATTTATAATCAATTATGTATAAAGTTAAGGTAAAAATAGGTTTAATCACCACGACAGCAAAGAAGAATAAGTATTATAAGTAGGAAAAGTTGAACACAAGAACCCCTGCCTAAACAAACCTTACCACTTAGTTGTCCGCAGATCAAGACTACGTCTCTGGTCGAAATGTCTCTTGAACATTATCCTGATGCTAGAGGGGTGGACAGTGCATGGCCTGTGGTTTTACATTATTGCATTATTTCTTTGTTTGTACACTGCTTAACTACTCCACATTATTCATGTTAGCGAAACATATTAGATACTGGGAAATATAGAACAGTTGGCATTACGCCGGGAAGGCATAATACCGTTCTGTTAAACGTTCTGTGACTGGAGGTAAATTTTTAATAATGATAAGCAAACAGTGAAGATACTTACTTTCACGCAAGCTGCCCCAGCCAATTACAGTGGCTGTTTTACCCGCGTAAAGGTTGTTTCCTTGAGGTAGACAGATGGGGTGTACTTGCTTAGTGAAAGTGACAGGCGAGTCCATTGTCAAGATGGCCACATCGTTGTACTGAAACACAAAACGAGACACGATTTGTTAATGCAACAGAACAATCAACGAACGGTTTTACCCCACCAAGTAAACAATCTGTTTTAATATAGAAGGATAGCCGTTCTGTATACAATGGGTTAGAAATGTTTTGTATGTAAGCATGACCCTGAATTACTACTTCCTAGGCAGACAAAAAATTGGGTTCACATTTCAACTAAAGTTTCATGAAAAATATTTTTCTGACAAATTTTTATGACATAAATATGTTCCCCTTCCTACTTAAAAAAATAAGAGTAATATTTCAAGATAGTACCAAGGTAAAGAGAAATAACTGTGGAAAATTGGTTCGACGATTAAAAAATCTCTCTCATAATTGTGAATCAAACGTAAATAAGTTCATATTTATGAATCTCGTGCCTGAATTTTTACGTCGCATACATAACCAGTTTTATCGGCCTTTAGCCTAGACTGGTGTCGCAAACATTTAACATCGACTGTTACAAAAGCGGGTATTTTTAAACCAATAAGTGGAGGTTCTCATATAAATGAAAGTTTTATCTCCTTATTGAATACTGTATAGGTACACACACATACACACACACACACAAACGTCAGGAAGGCTCCGTGCATACACGACAGACGACACCAAGGGAGTATAACCGTATTTTGCCTCAAGCATCATGTTAGTTCCTTGGAATCAGCGTCTGTTATCCAATCACAGTAACTGGGCACACTGCAACATATCCTGCTAATGTAGGACTGTCATCATACTCGTAATGTTAATTCTGTTTTCTCATGAAAAGTCGTATAAACATAAATTTTAACAACTCACAACGTTGTTGAAGTACTAAAAAATACAATGAAAGGCTATTTTGAACGTGGCCTCGGACTAGCATGTACAGGATGTTCATGAAAGTATGTTACAAACTTTGCGATATATTTCCTTGTAAAATATGAGTTAAAGTTATATAATGCAAGTTTTTTTTGGTCGACGCAAATCTAAAGGGAGTAATTTGTGATTTAAAATAACACTTAAAAATCGCATTTGTTAAAATAGACAAAAGTAAAGAGGAAATAATGATGCTCCACATTTTACAGGCCTACTTTCTCGAAAACGGTTCACTTGAGGATGTTGCAATAAGGCTGCCTTTTTAAGTAATAGCCTACATTTTATTCGTTTCCATGATTTATTCAGTGTAAAAGTTCCGTAAATTACGGAATTATACACGATTTGTCTTATACAAAAAATCGAATTTCAAACGTTTTCGTGTCGTAATGAAAATGTTGCATTCTGCAAATAAAGGATAAAATTTGCGATTGGACTATCCTTTGCAAATGTTAATCGTTATGTTGCGTAGAACTATTAGAACGATTCCCCTTCATAAAGAACAATGTCTCAGAAGAGTTTACTGAACTTATTGATAAATGTCGAGCTTGGAGATGTAACAGTTCAAAACTTGTATGATGAAAACAGTCGTTTATTTTTCAGGTACAATCGTAGTTTTGGGATAAATAAATGTAACTCTGTCTTCGTACCGACTCAAAAATTTACATTTAAGAGATAACTGTCTGTTAACAACACTTTTAGGACGTGAAACATTTATTTTTTTGAAGTCCACCTAGGATATAGCCGAAAGCTTACATAAATTTCTATGCAACGCTGGTACTATGTAAATTGCAAATATGAATTTTTTTTTTGGTATGTATACTTGTGATTTTATTTCAACATTAAATTTTTGAAATGAAATTTGTACAAAACAAACTAACTTTATGAGAAATTTCCAAGGGGTCGTTACTATTAATCTGTCATATATTTATCGTAGTTAGCTATCTTAATAGTTTAAACTTGTAATGTTAGTTGCAAAATATTGCTAGCGCACAAAAACTATTTACAAATATAACTATAGATTTTCCGTTATCAATTGAAGTGTTATGGTGTTGCTGCTACAAATTTGAAAACGAGTGGAAAAGGAAACCATTTCAATGCTAGAGATGTAACTTTTGTTTCATTTACAATATTACACAACGGTAATATTGGCAACATTGGAGCTAGGCGAATGTAACATTGCAGAAAGAAAACATGGCTGACATAAGTCTGACACGTGACACCTTCTGAACTTAAAGCGAGGGAAGCACATGAACATACAGTAAGGAAGTGAACTGACCAGCGTCCTGGAGTCGAACCCGCGATGCCGCACCACCCTCTTCACCTTCTTCTCGACGTGGCGTACCTCCGAGTTGGTCTTGATGTTGTGATCACCCAGCCGCACCGTCAGACGCGACACGTCCCACGAGCTCATACTGCAACCATCACACAGTGTTACCAGTTTCACATATGTGTCCGCAAAATATCAAACACTCCATTAAGCATTTACATCAGCATGAGTGTATTAAAAAAATACACTCATGCAACCGGGCACGGTCAGAGGGATTTGCAAAGATAGCATTTTGCTTCTTTCGTGAGGAGAATCCTTCGAGATTAATGTGCGGTAGTAAAGAGAAGGGACGGTAGGATACGAGGGTCGTTAAAATTAAACACCACGTATGGCCAGTGGGGAACGTTATTATGAACATATACTATGAACACACGATCTTTTAACCAGATGCATTATAAAAACAACAAATGGTTGTGTGCTTGTATTGTATATCGAAGAGTTATTGAGTCTTTGCACATTGGCATAGCAAATTGTGTCAATAGGTGATCTCGTTAGATTGTTGGCTTTTCATGGCAATATTGTCTATTTGCAAACCTCTACGCTCATTCTACTGTTTATTAGGCAACATTTGTTTGTAAACTCCTAGTTTTAGTATCAGCAATTTTTGAAATCATTATTGCTATAAAACAGCTTGGTATGTGCGACGAGTGCATTTATTAACAGTAACAACTATTTTTTGTAACTAACTTATCAGCTGCAATGAATACAGCAGCTACTTATGTGAAAGAGGCCTATTCACAATTGTATTGTTTTCTTATTATAACTGAACGTTGTCATTATTTTAATTCAGTATTACGGTAAGTTCTTTGCTCTCAACTAAGACGAGACTAATGCGATACAACAAACAACAGTGCTGTATACCTCTGCAATTAAATTAATTAGAAATTGTTATCTTAAGGCCATTCAGCCAAGGTAATTCGAGCATACAGGATACATGGTTATGTATAATACGACGTGGGCAAGCTAGCCACGAACTTTCTTCAGGTTTAATTTGAGGATCTCAGCGAGCACAAACGTGAACCATACTTGATGCAGGCTTGTCATGCAGTGATAGGCTGAAAGCAAGCTTGTATGGTAGTTTACTACAGAGTAGGGGTTTTGCAAGATATTCTTGCACAGATCTGTCCATAACAGTACATAATCCTGCTGTTACAAACCAATTTTGGGGGCCACACGGTGGCCGAATGGTCAGACCATTCGCCTCCCACCAAGACGATCCGGATTCGATTCACGGCGGGGTCAGTCCCGGGTTGTCGCATGTGAGCATCGTGCCGGATGATGCCGTTGGTCGGCGGGTTTTCTCGCCGATTTCCAGTTTCCCCGCCCTTTCATTCCGGTGCTGATCCATTCTTACCCCACGTCACCCCTAACCAGCGTTAAAGACCTCGATGTTAAGAGCTGATCAAAATCTCTCTCACTCACAAACCCAATTGCAGGCGATATCACATTGTATACCCCTTGTAGTGAAATTCTGCTGAAAAATACCAGGAGCAGAATACATTTTAAACTTCAAACGACCAACTATACGTATGAGAACCAACGACAGCCAAAAATTTATTTACCGAAAAAATATGATGGGTGGTTGATCTGCAGTGAAAAAACAATAAAGTATTTTGTTGAGTAAGGTAGAGTTGTACAGTTTTCATACTTGGAGTTAACCGCAACTATGGGAAACAGTAATTGATCCAGCCAGGGAATATAACCCGAGAGAGAGAGAGAGAGAGAGAGAGAGAGAGAGAGAGAGAGAGAGAGAGAGAGACAGATCAGCAACTGTCGTGTATCTCGTTGAAGTCACCAGCCAGAAGGAAGGATGTTACGTGGCTGAAGACGTTGCTGGGTGACTTACTGGGCAACGCAGTGGGCTGCAGTGAGGATGTGCGTCTTGTCGATGAGCGAGCCACCGCAGAACTGCCGACCGCCGTTGAAGAGCGCCACCTGCAACATCGCCACACAACATCTTGGTCAAAGTTAATTATACTACAGGTTAGGTAGGCCAGTGTAATTAGTTTAGCAAGGGACACTTTCTGCGCTAGTTACTCTGCTGTTGGTAAAAGGGGGGGGGGGTGCAAAATCTGATGTCATTTACGGTTTAGAGTGCTTTCGTAATTATGTAAGTGATTAATTTTTTTAGAAGTAAATTAAAAATCGTCAACTACTTTTGTTTTTGTTTTTAAATAAAAATTAAGTAAAGTGATTCTTCTCTTTATATAGCCTAGCTAACAGTCATTTTATTACTATCTCTAATTTTACTGGACCCCTTACCAACTCAAATGCAACTAGCGTCAGATGTTATCACTTGTTAAACTCGTCCATAATAAATTAGAATGTTCCTAATTTGTAGTAGAAGTAACCTTACACTGGTGCACAGGAGAAGAGTCGTCCCTTTCCACTCCCACTGCTCGCTAGCGAGTACAGGAAAATAAAAATATGGTGCAACAATCAAAAAATTGTTATTATCGTGGTTGCCAACAAATCGTAGGGTTTACTTCAACCCAGAGTTACAGTATCAAGTTAAGAACAGCGTAGAATGCAATTATTATCTGCTATCAAGCTTCACTAGTAAGTAAGGGGACCTCAGTACTATGCATGGAAAGGCGAATTGTCAGAAGCATTCGAAGAGTGCATAGTTTCTTCCGTGTAAATAAGGAGTGTTGTTATAGCTTCTTTACAGAGAAAAGTACATTGAATGTAAATGCAAGAACACGAACACGAATAAAATACTTGGACGTCGGGATGCCCTTACATGCAGCTGGGGTTTTGTTTTGAGAATGAAATACACTCTTAGATAATTTTATCCGATTAAGGTCATCTGTCCCGAAAAGGTTAATCCTGCTTCTTAGGACAAGTATGGCTATTTTCCAGAAAATAGTGTCTGTGTCAAAATAATCAAGGCTAAAATTCAATGTTTCCTTCTAAATTACCTCGCGGATGAAGGGTATTTTGCTTGTACCAGTGCAGTGATGGATATATAAATCTAAGAGGGGGTTCAAGTAAGGCAGTGTACGTTATATTAAAACTACACTCATGCTATTTAGCATACATTTTAATGTAAATTAATTGCTTTCTTCAGTGAAGCAATCCGAAATGTTACTGCTGAAATTCTGGCTCATGAATGGGCAGAATCCGAATATCACCTTAGGCCATGCACCTCTCTTCCCCCCTTTTTCGTGGAAACAATTTTTTTAGACTGAACGAAAGACGATATCAAAAATCTGTTTAGCAGTTTTGTTTAGAATGTTTTTCACCATGTTGGATAATTTTGTCAGGACAGAAAACACTCTGGTTTTCGTAATTATGAAATCAACAAAATTTTTGTTTATTGACATTTTAGTCGAAACCGTATTATTTCTTCTCTTGACAAAAATAGCTATAGCAGCAAAAACTATTTTAAACAAAACTGCCAAACAAATTTTTGACATCTGTTCTCGTTTAGGCATAAAAAAATTAACTATCCCAAACATAGCAGGAAGAGGAGAGCATAGCTTTAATGTTGTATGTGCCTCAATTTGGGCACACTTTCAGATTATTCAACGACTTAGAAAACTTTTTCAGCTGCAGAAAATTTGAAAAAAAAAAAAAAAAAAAAAAAAAAAATGCAAATTATTAGTTACTAACAGTCTCCAAGTCTTAATTTTTTTTAACGATAGTGGGGCTTAGGAGATGCTGCATGTCTAATTTGTTTCTCGTATGAGTTGACGTCTTCATGACACATCACTATTAAAGAGGTATATTAACCCTGCTCTATACCATCATACTACATACTAGTATCCCTAGCGGCACGTACACGAACTTGTTACTCGTGGTTTCATTTACTGTAATGTTTTTTTTTATATTTTTTATTTGAAGCAGATATTTTTTTCTTATTTTAGACACAAAATGTGACTAAATTTGGCTCTTACGAAATTTTTTTAATCTCTTATAATTTTCGCGTAATGGATTGTTAAAGTCATATTTTGCATGTTTCCGTGTTAAGGACTACACTAAAACCAACTGATAAACCAAACTCAAACAAATCACAATGTGTAAAGACATTGCAGGCTACAATGTCATGCTCATAAAAATAGAGAATACAAATTATCTGTATTTAAAAAAAAAATATTGAATTTTTAAAATTTTTATTTTTATTTTCAAAATTTTTAAGAGGGCGTGGTACATAATTCAACATTAAAAGCATTGAGCTATAGCTGCAGGTGTCTTGAAGCCAATTTGCGAAAATTAAACAATAGCAGTCCTAGACAATAGTTTTAGCCAACGTTTTAAAGACAATTATTTTCAGTGTTACGAACTTCCGAGGCACAATCTCTGACGCCGGAACCTCGTGCATTTAAATGCGGCGCAAGATATCACGCGTAACGAATTAGTAATTCTGGATAAATATTTACTCATAAAGTTGGCAAATACCATTATCTAGGATTGTCATTGAGTATTTTATCCACATTGGCTTCGAAAAAAGCGTAGAAATCAATTGGAATTTTCAGCGTTTATTTATCTACCATACACTCTTAAGACACCTCTTTAGCAGTGGCGCCAATCAGCAATGTGAGGATAATTTTTCAGTGGTTTTATCGATGATATGGCAACTGCTAGAAAGCTTCAAAAGATGAAGTAAAGTCCTTGACTAAAGGTTTCAGTGCCCAGACTTGTTCTTCTATAGCCTTCGCCACGACAAATATCAGCAACAGTGTTCTGTTTCAGTAGAATGCCTTTTCAGTTTCTACGTACATAAATGTTTTATATCGTCATAGTATGTGACTGGATCACAGATAATAAGTGCTTTCCGTATTTTTTTAGACTATATGAGTTTTCGAATATTTATAACATGGATTTATTACAGTCACCTAAGAACATTTCTCTGATACCTGTTTATAGCCCAGTCAATTAAGGGAAAAAGAGTGATTGTTAGAAATAATTAGATAAAAGCTGAATCTCGGGCTGTTCTTAGAATACTGCTAGAGGTACTTTTTATTAAAAGTCCTCGAATCCCCCCCTTTTTTTTCGTGCTTCCCGGCCGGCACCCTCTCAAAGTTCAGATTTGCAGGGGTTTTGTTGCATGTCGATATCTTCATAACTATTTGTCAGGAAAACATGATTTTTTTTAGTTTTCTTCTTTTTGTGGAACCCATAAAAATTATCATATAAACAACTTTGCTAAATCTGATAGTTTAGCCGTAATGGTAAAAATATGTGTAACATAGTCAATTTTAGCGTACCATAAAATTGTTTATATCTCGTAGTTCTTATTATTTCATCAAGAATTCTGTAATGTTGCTAAAATAAAAGTTGTAGTTTTTCTAAATACTTTAAAATTATGTCCTATCTGTAGCCTTCCACCTTGTTACTCACGTCCAAGCGACAGGAATCAGAGGAGTGTCTCTAGATGTAAGAACACATTCCCACACCCATTTGCGGAAATAATTAATATCCTTTAGAACCATTCACGAGGCACGCTAAAATCGACTATTTAACATATATTTCTTACCAATACGGCAAAACCAGTAGTTTTAGTGAAATTTTTCATTATGATTACTGTTATGCATTACACACTAAGGAACAAAACCAGACAAAAGTTATCTATTTCTGACGATTAGTTACGAAGATATTGACATGAAATCAAAACCCTGCAAATCCGAACTTTGAGGGGCGGGTATATTTTGAAAAATAAATGAATAAAACACCTCTAGTTGTGTTCTAATAAATATCCAAAATGTATAATTTACCTAATTATTTCCGACATAAAACCTTTATTTACTGGGCTATTATATGGTACAGTAATTTGGCAGGTAACATAGGCTCTGCTTAAAATTGCCTCATACGTTACATTCGCAAGACAATGAATTGACTAGCAGACATGCGCGGTGCAGTTGCCACGTGGTACTTACAACATTTTACTCTTACATTGTATATTAACATCTTGAATCAAAATTACCTTCCGCGCCCGTCAAAATTTTTGTACTATTTAATGTTAAGTGTAGAGGAAATATTTCCATAATTTTATCGCAAGGGCAAGATGACAAAAGAGTTCTGCACTATTGCATTCCGCATAGTTAAAAATTGACTAGTGACGTATTATGTTTATAATAATATAAAATAAACAATGCGAAACTAAGACAGACAAAAAAAAAAGACCGGTTACACGTAGGATTTTGGAGCAACTATTTTATATCAATCCTTCACATAGTAAAATTAATTACAATAAATAAAACTTGAACAGAAGTAAACAGAGCTGGTTGGATCTCAGTCACTATTACATCTGAAAATTAATTATCTGGTATAAATATTATACAACAGGACGCCCTTCAGCTTGGGGCTAGTTAAATATTTACTCTACTTCACGCGGACACTTGTCCCCCACCTTAGCTGAAATTTCTACTAATTACTAGACTGAGAGTTACTGGCGACATTTGCTTCTAAAATGGAAAGGCTACGTATTAAATTCTTAAGGCAAAATTCATTGTGACGAAGAAATGTATGTCGCATCTGTCTCTAGTAGCAAATAGGCAAGGAGCTCTTGAAGAACGTTAATTTTATTATGACTTACTTCTGTTAGTCTAGTGGTGTGTTAACATAACAAGACTACAAGTGGAAGGGAAAGGGGAAAGACAACAGAGCCATTACCGGTGGGAAGGAGGAAGAC
>PNEQ01021252.1:19798-64561 GCA_003012365.1 Medauroidea extradentata
GGGATGGGTGGGCACGGAGGGTGGCCAGGGCTGCACTGTGGGTGGTCGGCCGGTGGTGGGTGGCCAGGGCTGCACGACAGGTGGGCGGCTAGTGGTTGGCGGCCATGGGTTGGGTGGCCACGGCCTCATGCTGGTGGTGGAGGTGGTGGTTGTCTCGCTGGGCAACCCCGGCCAGCCGGGTGAAGGAGGATGCGTAGGCAGGGGAGGGATCGTGTGATCAGGGGGGTGGGTGGGTAACGGAGGAGGCCAGTTGGGCGGGATCGGGTTAGGGTTCAAGTTCCCCGTCTCCTCGGATTCCTCGGGTTCTTCCGGTTCTTCGGGTTCCTCGGGTTCTTCAGGCTCCGAGGGTGGCGTTGGTCGGGGCGGCTGAATTGGCCTCACTGTCGTGGGGTTGGTGCAGCACACGCCGAACATCTAAGGGCATACATATAAGTAGGCATTGCTCATGTACTATGATTCGAAACAAATTTAGAGGGCAAATTGACATGCGATATAAAAAAAATCTTCGTTTCTGTAAGGCGAAATTACGGTGGGGAAAATCAGTTTGCGATACAAAGTATTGGACATAAGGAGAACATAGCTGCGTGTAGTTGCAAGTAATATATGTAATGAACAAGGCCTGCTTAGGTAAATGTAATATGTATTCACTTACATCCAATTATTTTTCGTAGCAGGCGGACTTAAAATTAAATATTATTTTGTAATAAAATCATGATACAAAAAATATAACTTGTGATTAAATCATGTATATTATATGAATGGTTGCATTCGCAACAAAGAACAGTACAGTAAAACTTGCAAAAATTTAAACTATTTATTTGGAGAAAGGAAAAACTGTCACTGAGTACGAAGGAAGAAGCGTGATGTCAAATACGTCTTTTCGGAGGGACTATCCTGACGTATGATGAATATTAATACATTGCCTATTTTACTATTTGGATGGGCTCAGAGAAGCAAGAAGTGTTTTAACACAAGAGTATGGCAGACATAGTGCATTTGCAAGCTTATATTTGATTAACACTATCAACATCATGCGGTATACTTACCTGACACTTGAATTTTAAAACATATAGGTAACAATGTAACATCGGCAAACCTAGGTTGCCTAACAAACCGAAAGTATGAAATGACCGTGACTTTAAAAAATATGTTTTTCGATGAGAAATTACTGAGCTGTGTGAACATTTCACAGTGACAGATATATACTCGGTCTTATATAAAATAAATGCAGGTTTTTACACAACAATCTAATGAAGTTCTTTCGTTGTATTTTTGTGGTATTTTAATGTGTCAGCCAGGTTTGAAACATTTTCGTTAGTCTCTGCTTTACATTTTGTTGAGAGGAGGACAATGCACCCGAAGGTTTAAATATATCCAGTATAATAAATAACGGACAACTCAACGACCAATGTTTAGTTTTATGAAAATTTATGAAAGTGGTATATCAGTACTAGTAGTCTAAACATAACAATATACACAGAGTTTAAAAAATAACACCGAATTGCATGAATTTATGGAAAACTTGAGAAAATTAAAACAGGAATATTTGTTTTAGAAAAACAGACATTTAAATCTCATAAACCTTGGAGCCGATGAACAAGGGTTTAGTAATATTTAACTATGGTCTTTTAACATGGTAAACCAGGCTATACTGCAGTAAGGATGACACAAATATTTTCCCAATTGGGGAACGTTTTGGAAGTTGACGTTGGCGTGTTTTTCTCTGGGTATTCCTGTCTTCCATGCTCTCGTACCTCGTCAGTGCAATGTCTAAGAATCTCGTTCTATATATCACTTAGTTCTTGGGTGTACTCCTTCTTATGCAATATAGTTGTCAACGTGAGCCGAGTGAGAATAAGAGGGTTAAGAAGTACCTGGCGACCACTGGAGGAGAAGTAGCTGCAGGTGTCATAGAGACCAAGCACCCATGTCTCCCAGTTGTTGAGCTCGGGCAGCTTGAAGTAAGGATAGCAGGAGCGGAAGCTAGTACAGCGACCCAGTACTCCCTTGTTGGTGAAACAAGGACCTGGAGGGATGACGCCCGGCCAGCCACCGAACTGCCGGATCTCCCGCTTCGTCGTCTGGTTGGCCGAGACTGAGCGTGCCCAGCGCCTGCTGCGAGCCAGGGGGAGAGCTGCACACACACATCAGGCCCGTCTTTCAGTCAACATTCATTAGCGTCCATGTGTTTACAATATTCAACTATGTGGTACTGTCAATGAAACAAGTACCCTTTGACGGGCTAGTTCTAAACTCATTATTCGGGTGTTCTTGCTTTTTGCATACCCAACTTTAACTTTACAGAAACACAATCATTTAACTTATTCTAACGAGAGTTTTTTTCGTTCAAGAATTTATTTTAGTTATTTATGTTGCTTTCAAGTGCACCCGGACGACACACAGCCTTGGTGGAGGAACACAAGTGGTGCTGGAAGGAATCGGATAAGAATCGGCCAATGTCTTTATTAGGAACCATCCCAACATTAGTCTGGACTGATGTCGAAAAAAAACCTGGAAAACGGAAATAACATGTAGGGAAAGGGAATTGGATCCATGTCCTCCCAAATATGATTCCAGGTACTGAACACTGCTCTAACTCACTCAACATGTCACTAGATCACAGCAAATCCTGCCATCAAGTTTGCACTTTGGGTTTCGCCTTTTCTGGTAGTTTCGGAGCTAAAATATTTTTGCATACCTCAATACACGTATTGAATTTCAAATGATTTTGAAAGCCATATTCTGCAAACTGCAAGTAACTCAACACACTTCTAAACGATAACTTTTACTTTACGTATGTCATGCGAAACACCACACATTAGACAAAAGCGTACTGAATGATCATAGTAAGCAGTTTTCACCATAGTTAAATGTTTTCCTAGAAAATCTCATTCATTTCTTCTGATTAACCATACAGGTAGTGAAATATTAAAACAGTAGTTTAAAAAAATTAGATACTTTTGTGATTGTCTAAGACACTTGTTAAATGATTCTGAGAACTTCATAGGTCGAGTTTACAAGAGGTAACAAATCACGTTTCCCGCTTTCTTAGTCAATAATACTTAGGAAGTATAATGAGCTTGTTACCTTTCAGGGTTTTGTCAGATTAACTAAGCCGTTGTTGTAAGATGCCGAGGTGGGGCAATTTACAGCTTATGTTCGTTTATTTAATTCTGAGGGTTTCAACCTACAACATGAAATAATAAAATCCTTGCAGATATAATCAAACAGGCGAACTCGTTATTCACTCTCTTTCTTTTTAATCTTAATCCTTATTTTTAGCTTATCTCGGCGTTGTATAACTTACATTCTACGCAATAAACAATGTCTGCGCCTTGAACATTGTGAGACGCAACCCGCTTGTTGAGCTTGCGCGGCGCGTTGCGGGGAAATTTATTGTCAGGCGCCGCCCTCGAGCCTCCAAAGGCGTGAAAATAGAAACGCTGTCTTCATAGATCACAGTTGGGAAAATTACCTTCGCAACACACCTTCCAGTGTTGGAAGTATTTTTGTGATATAGCTGCCAAATTGATTGAAAGTCTGCAGGGCGAGTACCTGTAAGCACAATCATATAAGGTTGAGATTACTTTAAAAATTCATAAGTGTTTACTTTAGTGTGTACAGAACTTGATAGTACGCTTCGTAAGGCAGATAGTATAGTCATATGTAACTATGAGTTAATCAATGCTGATTACTATCGCCTATGTTTTTGTGCTTAGCAATGGATTGTGTAAATATACCTGCCAGTACTAATATTTAAATATAGACACATTAACGTTATTCGTCTGTAGTTTAAGTCGAGACGGTACAGACGACAATGCCGGAGTCTATGGCACAGCGGGAGACAAGTGAAAGAGCTTTCGGAACGCCCAGTATCGAGACCTGGCGAAACGAGACAGAACAATAGCCGCGGCATGACAAGGCGCTGACGTGATAAACAGTACCGCATATGATGCTTCCGGATGGCATCTCTCTGCTCCAGACTTGTGTGCGAATCAGTATGCAAGTAGACATGCGTGGAAGTGCGTCTCACATGCTTGCTGCTTTGCTTTGGTACATTCTACTACACTATCGAGTACATTTACTAGGCAGACCTAGCATACTTCTTCACAGGGGGAGAATGAATTCAATTTACAAACTCCAGCAGAGCATTCATTGCGGGAATGCAAGTACCGTTTTACCCTGAATAAATCAGTAAGGTAGTTTAGCATGCCAAATATAAATTTAAAATTCCTTTAGTTAAAGAAATAAGAATTATTTTCGAAATGAAATGACCAGTGTTTTGAACTATAGATATAAATTACATCCTAAAAATGCGGTTTCTCGCATCATCACCATACATGAGGAAAACAGATTTTGCCCAACATTAGTTCCATGGAGTTATTTTTTTTTTTTTTTTTTTAGCACGAATCCATTAGCGATGTGTTAACAGAATTTATGACGCAGTACGTCTTACTAAACAAAAAATTCTGCCTTTTCATACCATTCTTAGGTGGACCATTGTTGAGAAGCCCTTGGTAACAATATTTTCTCCTTAACAGAATTAAAGTTTATGCCACTTTTGAGGCTCTCACACCACACGGCAACATTGTTCGTAATGAAACTAACGGATTTAATGATTTGCGGCATAATCTTAGACGAATTTTGCGTTTAAAAATCTTAATGTAAATATTCTCTCTTATCACACCGTAACAGTGTGTTGCATTTACTCCGCCTAGAGTCAAGGAATGAAAATTAATATTCGGAAAGAAAGAGAAGATTTTATACCTTGGAGATAACTATGAACCACTCTAACACTTTTCAAATGCTGTTTTATTTTGTTTAATGTAAGAGGGGTTTATATACTAAGTAAAGCTTAGTAAAGACCTGCTATTGTTATCTTTCTTTAAACACACCAAGACCTTCGCAAATAGGAGCCGTTCGGGATTCCAGACCAAACACAATGTTATGATTATAAAGAAAGCGTTAGTGGTAACGTTACAGCATGTTAAAAAGGACGTGAATATAGCCGGAAATTGAAATTCGGACAAATTTGACTGTAATAAGTTTAGGTAACACCTGCGTCTGCTGTGGTATATTTGTTACTACTAAATCCATAGTCATCGACAGAAAACGAGACTTGGCGATTAGCCGATATGAAGATACATGAAATATTTCTAGCTGCGCATCTTATTAGTTTTGCAAATCCAGGTAAATTTTGTCTAGAAAAGTTGGGGTAACAAACATGAACTCGTAAGTGGGAAAAAGCAGCAAGTCATCATTTGAAAAATTAAATAGTTCTTTAGTAGTGAGTAGGCGTATTTGATACAGTCTACGTACGCTGAAAACAAATACAGTAACCAGTAAAGGGTGTAAAGTCAACTCCTGCACGTGTAGTCAAAGCAATGAACGTTCATGGAGGTGGTAGTGCCTAGCTTCTGCCTACGTCAACTGTGTAGTTGTTCATGGGAAGGTGGAGTGCAGAAGCAGCTATTTGTGGTTGCAGGTTGATTTAGTTAACTCTTCAGCTAGGTGCTATAAATGTTGAGATACAGGCTCATGGTGCTACGTTTTAACTCATTACAGTAAATGCACGGGAAAACGAAGGACAGCAATGATTTTCACCCGAATTTGATAAAATTTTCTTAAAGTAACCGTAAATATTCTCACTTATTAAAAAAAAAAAAAACAAATCCTTCGATTATGTTAGCACCGAGACAAACACAGATTGGACAGAGAAACAAATATTAAAAATAATTTTTCTAACACTAATAGTGAAATTTAGCTATTTTTATTTTACTCGGCAATTTTCATACAGAGTCTATAGCATTGTCAATGACGTAGCACAAAGATCTGAAGTGGAACCGTTCAGTGGTGCGATATGAAGAAAATAAACCCTACCAAAACAGTCCAGTGAACAGTGAATTTTAAATTGCAACGGACAGCTTGCTCCTTCTTCCCCACTCTCGATTTTTCTATCAATTTGATACATGAGGACTAGGCAGTAAACGCCAGCGTGTTCAGCTGAAAAGAAACAAATATGATTACTTCAGTGTTATCGTCCCATACTCCGGTTTTACGCGTGTATACAAAGCCTGATGCTGGGCTCGTCTGCCGAGGCGCACAGCGCCGTCTTTCGATTCGGGAAAGGAAACACTGACCAGAAAATAAATAAATACATTTTTGCACGAACATTTAACTGAAATTTTATCTATGACTTGCATCTGAAATACTAATACTCGAGAACCGCGTCTCAGTACCCTGCGACGCTGTGCCACTGAGAACGGGTGAACTTACTTATATCGAAGAAAATACATGTTTTGGTTTTTATTTTGTTTTTTTATTTGAATTATGTAAATCCATACGTGAACTTATTCATTCTTGTTTTATTTTCATAACATACAGACAGCATACAAATTACTGTGTTGTTCATTGCTTTGAAGTCAACGATTCTATCCCAAACGATAGAGGACAAACAAATATATAATCAGACATGTATTTTGAGCGGCTTGCTCATGTGGTACGCGAGGGCTTTCTAACCAAAAGTGGTTCACAGTCAACTGAGGAACTTGAAACTTAGCATATTACAATTTTCTACCGAGCAATTATTTCAACGTGAATACAGGCAGGATTACTTACAGTGAAACTTGTAGAGAATAGGAGAGTAGTTATGTGAGACAAGTCGAAAAAAAAAATTGCCAAAATTAAATGTTTGACATTCGAAAAAGCAGATAAAATTTTTTCCGTGAAGGCCATTTTAATAATACAGTTACGTTCTAAAAGTTTACTAAGTCCGCTTGATGGACGCGTAAATAATAGAAATTAGGTATAATATAGCGATGCATCTTAAATTAGACAAAAAAGTAAATAAAACTTACAATAAGATAGAATTAAACAGATCGATTAATGTTTTACTACCCCCTCCCCTATTTATTAAACAGTAAATACATTTTATACATTTGTCTTAAAACCATTACACCTACGTTTCTCAGCTACGTCTCTAATGAACCAACGTGACAAGTGCGTTGAATGTACCAATCGATTTTTAGTAATATACGTTTCATTAAAACAACAATTGGACGTTTCCTATTATACTTTCTAAAGAAAAGAGCACACGCTTAGAAAACTCAGAATAGCAACTTAAACTGTGAGTTTTAGCTTGAAATTGATAATCATCCAAATTTGAATGACGATATAAATATATAAAAACGTGTTTTTAACTGAATATTTCCAAAATGTATGCAGCAGTTCGTATTAAAGTGTCTTCAGGTTTTCTGCCGCTCTGTATCAAAAACCAAATCTTAAGTTCCATCGTTGAACATTGTACGACTCAGTTTAGAGTACTGTAATGTCATTTCATAAACATACAAATGTCATCTTCAGTTCACCCTTATCTTTAGACAATGTATACGTAGAATATCTTCAGGAAATCTTTGCACCTTGAAACATCAAACGCAGAGTAGTAGTAAACAAAATAATCTAATTCAAGTGGTTATTTCGTCACTCCCTTTTACCCTCGTTTATCTGCTTTCCGCTTCGTGTATGCATCCTTGTTGTGTTCGTGGAATGTCGGCCATTGTTTAGGGGCGGTGCGGTGAATAAGGTCGTCGTTCTTGACGCCTGGCTGACCGGTCGCAGAGCGAAGTCCGCAAGGACCGGCTTCCCCTAGGGCTGGGCCGGGGTTAAGGCCCGCTGGATTGTCCGTGCGCAGCCTCCCGCGCGCAGTTATGACGTCACTAGCGCCTGCCCGCCCCTGGCGCGGCCGCACGCCAGGGCTCCGTGCCACGCGGGTCGCTAGTCAGTCAGGGGCCACACCTTGGTTCTGCACGCGCGCTTCTAGTTGTTGATAGTCCATTAAGTTTACGTAATGATATTGACATTTATTAGTCCGTGATTGTACTTTTTTTGTACACTGATACTTAAGTGGCCGTTGTCACTTGGTCTTCGGGCTTTGACCGATTAAATACCGATGGGAACATCAACATTTTTTCAGATGTTACTGTTGTCACCTTTATTGTAGAAGAAGTTTATGTGGAACCTGCTCTTTTCAAGTTTGTACACTTTGGGTTTGGACGGTGATGCTTATGATTGGCTGATGTATTGGTCAACTAGAAGCGGCTTATTTTGATCGATTCATGTGGTGAAGCTGCTGACTTAGTAGTGATCTAGTACAATGAGATTCGAAGTGGGTTCGCAGTAAATAATACAACAATAAATCGATTCTTCACAACCCACTTCTTAAAGCCTGTCTATAATGTTGGTGATTGTAACTTAATGTAATGTTCGGCCACAAACTTCACTTAAATACTAATAGCTTAAGTTATGGACAATAAAGCAATATAATCTCAATTACTTATAACATACTGTTAGCGGAGGTGACTTTGGACACGTGTTGTCACTTTGGAAAACTTTCATTCTATTTTTATTTCCATAAACTTGTCAATTGTGAGTAAATATTAATTAAATGTCATGTGAATATTTATTATTCTGAGTTTATCACAAAGTAAGTTTCCGTATAAACCAAAGATAGTTCTTTGTAATGTTCTATAGCCACCCCGCTTACGGTACACGGCAAACAGCGGGTATGCGACACTGACAAACAAAAAGGGTTATGGTTTACAGAGATCAACTTTGTTTAAAGTTAAAAACTGCATGTTTAAGTATCTAATGTTTTCTTAGAAGAATTTGTAAGGATAATGTAAAACGTCTTACTGTAACATAAATAAAAGATAATGAGCAAAGAAGAATGATAGTAGTCTTTTGAGTGGGCGTGAATTTAAATTTTAATTGAAAACTGAGTAACAGCTTACGTTGGCAATTAACAATAAATCTTGAATTTGGTGCAACTTACAACAGGGTTAGCACACATTGAAATGACGTCATTTCCTAGGCATGACACACTCATAGTCATCACTAATTCAAATTTGGAGGAAACACGAATAAGTGATACAGGAAACAACTGGTTACAGCAACTTCCGCCATGTGTTTTAAACAAAAATGTTCAAAGTCGAGCTTGAAGCGTAGATTTCGTATCTTCACGGTGAGAGGATTCTGTGATAATCGAATTCCAATAAAGTGCAATTAGGCTACAATTATTTTTAAGTGTAAGTTCAAATAATAATTTTTCAATTTGTTTGGAACAACACGTGTCAAAAACTCTGAAACTGAAATTTTATACTCACATTAAGGGAACCATTTGGTCGTTATAAATATCACCCTAGTTACATTTGTCCCATTATCGTTTACTAGAAATAGCGTTAGTAAAAAACCGACTCTGAATATATAAGCCGCGGCACAAAGCCGGACAGCTGTCATTTCCCCGGACGCAATGGCTCTTCTCTCGGCTAAACATAGTGATTACGTGTCTTCCTTCCGGAGATAGCCCTATATTACAGAAGCGGTAAGGAGATGCTGTTGTTTCTGACGGTCTGCCCGAGTCTCCTGCAAGGCCCTAGGGGGGGGGAGGGGGGCTACGGAGGGAGGGTCGACACTGTGGGTCGGCACGCCACCTACGCCCCCGGGGGCTGTCGAAAGCTAACGAACCCGCCAGATAAACAACAGGTGGGCCAGGGATCGTCGTGTGTGTTCCCGGCTCCGGGCGTTGCTGCAATGTCTTTGCACTAAACGGTCACGCCGACTTGGCAACGTACAATTAACGCTGCTTTACAGCGACCCGGCCTTCCCGCAAACGTCCGTATCTCTCCCCGTCCTTTCCACATTCATACTGCGCTAACTTAGAGCAGGTTTTCTTTCTCTCCCTCTGTATGCGCTTTAATAGCTGCGCCTACAATTCCTTGGCTGTTACTAGTCGAGATTCCACAGATTCCCGTGTTATTAAATTAACTGACAAGAAATAGCATGAAAAATTACGTTATTGCTATGAGGAGGCAAGCAAGAACGATTTTGTAATTGTGACATTTTATAGGTCTCTTTGAAGAGCCAGATTGTGCGAGGTTTTAGAATTCAAGTAAAAAGAAAGTCTTCACGCGAGAGTGCTTAGTGTATTGTGCATTTTTATTTCATTTAATAATTTTCAAGAAAAATGATTGAGACATTCGTGGCCATTGCCAACCTTGTTGTCTTGGATTCCGGGCTGGAGCCGCGTCTCGTTGGTAACTTGTATCTTGGTACGATATACTAACAAGACGCGGCTCTAACCAATCCAAGACATCAATGATTTTCAAGATGTTTGAATACTACTTCCACACAGATATTTTATTTCCTGTTTCTGAACTACATTTTTGTTGATCACATACTATCCAATCACTTATAATAGCTATTAAAGATGTCTAAATGGTAACACATTGCATCTCAGAAACTAAACTGTTTATGCCCACAGTGTGTGATGCACAGAAACTTGCAGTGTTTCTAAATCGTATATGGTAAATTGCACTAGTCATTTGCACATAATATTGTCTGCGCTGCACAATTTTAAGACGTTGCTAGTATACAATTGAATTATAATTTCTAAGTTATGTAGAACAATCTAGTTACACACGTAACGCGAAGATTTGTAGGCAGTCAAAGTCTTAAAGTTTTCGAAAAGCCTAATATTATAAGTGACTATATACCATGGTTCTGCTACTGCGTCCGTTGTTATTACATGGAACATATTCTTTTCCTGTGACAAATTACAGCCCATGCTGATTTAAGATTTCTTGAAACTGTGTTAAGAACAATATATTTACTCAATGCATGGGAAGAAATAGTGCAACCTTATTCAGATACCATTTGTTTAGTTTTTCTTTTGAATTGTAGGGTGATTGAAGACACGTAGGCTACGTGTTTCAGGTTTCTTAAGGAAATTAATATGGAAGAGAGAGCGACATACAACAGCATTGTCAGTTCAGCTGTGTGACACAAATGAGCTTCTCCATCCTTATAGTGAGCTTGTATTGGTTCCATAACAAAATAAAGTTAAAATTTAAGTTGGTGCGTACATATATATATATATATATATATATATATATATATATATATATATATATATATATATATATATATATATATATATATATACACACGGTTGCATTTTTGTTGGTATAACGCCTAAATAACGAAAGCTGTTTCCTTTTGGGCTGTTTATAGCATCTATTGATATCCATAACTGAATATATTGAAAGTAATCACTAATTGCCAACAAATAAATAAAGTAAGACACGATTTGTTAAAAACAAACCTGATGTCTTAATTCTATATAGAATAAAAATATAAATTACCAACCAACGGAGTCAGCTACATAAATTTTATTCATATTAAAACAAAGAACTGCCGTGATAACACATTTTATAGTTTTAACGTTTTTAACTTAAACACAGTGTAGATACTAAACTTTAGTGTCCATGTAACGCTGGAGTTTTGTATGTTACAGAAGAAACAAGAAACAATTACGCAACTGTTCGTACAACAGTAAACCGAATATAATCATATTATCATTCTACCTAATAAAGAAGTAAATCTTTAACTTGAAACGCGCAAGACTAGGGCTTATATATGGACAGGATTATTTACAAGAAATGTGGGATGCTACGTACACATATTACAAAGAAAAGGTGTTATATATATTATATATATATTATATTATATATATATATGAATATATATATATATATATATATATATATATATATATATATATATATATATATATATATATAGACACACATAAATTATAGCACAGCAGAGGTACTGTATGTACGTTTTTGTGCCAAACACCAAGAAAGGCAGCCAATAATATATTCAAAACTAACGATATTGTAATGCTTTATCAATCATTATTACAGGAATATTTCACGAGAATTAGTCATCGAGACAGACAGGGACTAAAGTTTAAATGGTACAGAACATACAAGAAAAAATTCTCTTTTTAAAGAGGCCCGCAGGAATGAGATTAATTTATTAGTGCATTGCTTAGAACACCGATATTTATCAATATTCAGTTTCTATATCCGAATGTTGTTTGAAGCGAGGCCCTAATTAAAAGAAATGTAGAAGTGCTACTGAATTTTTAGCGATGGGTAAGCTCGACGTAGAAATCGTGTAAACGTTTACAGATATTAAACGAAATAGTTCGTGCATTATCATTTTTGGTGGTTACTCAATGGTTACGGTTTATTTTTTTAAAACAACATAATGTAGGTACCAAAGAATCGCTACAACGTCTTGACAACTGTATGTAGCCTATTTATTAAGCCTTAATTTTTTCGTAGCACTAAACCCCGCGGATTTATTTACTACCATAAATTTTGTTATAAAAATAAGCCAAAAATGTATTAAAATATTTTTTGAGAACTATGCATTATTTTGCAAAAAAAAAAAACTACATGCAATTGTGCACTATACGTCAGTACAGAGTGTCTAATATTTCCAAAGCGTTGTGCTAAAATCCATTTGAGTTATTTGCACCCTTATGAAAAAACTATTAAGCATGATTTTATGCAGATGTCCTACGTAAATGTAGAGGGGGTCAGCCGAATATCGCAGATAGGACTGCACGTGGCTGGCGAAGTCTCGGACCCACAGTATGGTATAGTACAGTAGGGGACAGTTAATGGCCGGGCAGCTGAAAGGAAGAGTGTAGGAATGTGCCACGACGAGGGGCAAGGCCGGTGCCTTGTAAGGACTGCGACCTGGTTCAACAGTCCACGCGTGCCTCAACAAGCCGTTCCTCTTGTCGGATTAGAACAGGCTGCTACTGTTCACCTGACAAGCGGGCTGGATTCATGGCCTGGATGCATCATAGCTCCTGGCATCAGCACTTTGTCGCGAGCGAGTTCTAACAAACGTACAGTCTGGCAGTACGGTCGTTTCCTTTAGCTTGTCACGTGTGCAATTGTTTTAGAAAACAATTGTACTTAAAATAAGGCGTCAGAAAATAAACACATTCCATTGTAAGTAGTAATTCGAACAAAAATAATTTCAATGAAAATATTATTCGAAATTTTAATGTATCAGCATACTTCTGAAACGCACTGCGATGCTTAATCTAAATCCTGCTGTGTCGAAATCATATTCAAGTATGTCCTGCTCCAAAATTTCACTACGCAGTACTGTGGCACGATATTTGTTCACAATTCGATCTCCTTTCGCTGGCCTCGCAGACCACACATGTTTCCTGTATCAGAACACGCTCTAACGGTAGAATGGCGTAGATATCAGGCGGTAATGAGAGAGACTGTGGTGGTTGTAACGGCGTGCAAGGAGTGAGGGTGTAGACGTGGCGGGTTGCAGCGCTGCAGTGGCAGGGGCCGCTGTCCTCGCCCCGCCCGAGTGGAGTGAGATCACACGAGCAGGTCGGCGACCGGCGTGGCTCTGGTGCGAACTGCCCCCAGGAGGAATGGCACGGCACAGAGTTTATTAGCCCCTGCCACTTCCCCCACCCCCCTCCTACACCAAACACGTCGCCCTCGGCCGGCGCAACTGGAGCGCAGCCTCCGTCGAGATTTGCGCCTAAAGGAAGGCTCGTATTACAAACATACCGTTCTGCCGCGGGTCTCTTTCCTTCTTTTACCCTCCCCCCCATGTGTTGACAGTTTACATAAAGTTACTTCAGAATGATAAACAAAATACCGTGTGTAGAATAGGAGGACGGTTTTGTTGGGTTCAGAAACTACAATAAATTTTAGTATGTGGAACATGTATTGGTGGCTCATGTACGGGTAGCGCATAAGCTGACTCTCATCGTATAGTGCGGCCATTCTATAGGCGTAAGTTCCTTGAAGCAGACTGTACTGCTGGGGGGCACACGTCAAGGGGGTAGTCTGACATGCTCATCTGTCAACTAGAAGCCATCGAATAAAGAACTCTGTGGCTTTCATTATATTGAAATGCACAACCACTAATGTTAGAATTAAGTATTTAATTCCTCAGTTATTTTAAATACGAATACGGTAAGTGTGGAGAATCCAGTCGTAAAATATATATACTGTGTGCATATTAAAACAGAAATATTAAATTATGTACATCACGAAGTTAGCTAAATATTATATATATATATATATATATATATATATATATATATATATATATATATATATATATATATATATATATAGACACACATACACACAGACAATTTATTTTTGGAAACTACGACGAAAGCACTAGTTTATAACCAAGATTATATAAACACTAGGTAAACAGAAAATTATATTGTGCACTCTCAATATCCACAGTTTTCTTCTTAAAATGCTAAATATGCGAAAGTCAAATGCCAAGTTATGACAGAAGAAGCTATGCTTTAAATATATATTTAAAATAGTGATAGATGCGTACATATACCACTTACGTATATTAAAAAATTATTTCCTTTAAACAAAAATTCACAAAAGTAGAAAAAATAAAACATTAGCGATCACATACATACAACTATATCTTCAGGAGAGAACAGTTTCGAGGTTTAACTTCAAGAGGAAGAAGAAAAAATTAGGGCGTCTGCAAATGTGATTTAAGTAAATAACTTTAAAATTCAATAAGGCACTGCACACTATGTTCAGAAGCATAGTATTCTGCAGCGTTTACAAAGGCAAATACTAATTTAACATTTATGATTCATGATTTCTTACTCGATATTCTATTGTAGATAATTTTCACACTCCCACTACAACATATTCGAGGTCGG
The DNA here is from genome assembly GCA_003012365.1 of Medauroidea extradentata. NCBI lineage: Eukaryota > Metazoa > Arthropoda > Insecta > Phasmatodea > Phasmatidae > Medauroidea > Medauroidea extradentata. Next base: position 34,398 of record PNEQ01021252.1, read on the forward strand.
GCATTTTTTGAGCCCTTATCCGATTTGTGTTATACAACTTCGTTTTTTTCAAAGGTATGTTTTATAATTAATTTATAAAGAATCTATATGCCATCAAACATTACTCACACATACGAATTAATATAACTGTCTATGTGAGCTTCAAAATTCTGCTTTCAAACACAATGAAACCGTGGATAGAAGTTAAGTACACCTACTTCGTTCACAACTGGTAGCAATTATGTATGACCTAGCGGAAACAACATTTTTAAGCTGAAGGGAACAACATTTTAAACAATATTACTCTGGGACTTAGTAAATTGTAACTGTAAACTCTAGAAAATTAAGAGAAAACCACTTTGCATATCCTGGAAAATTATCATATGAATTTGCTTTTAATTTACAAACAAAATCATTCATCATCCTTTGTCTATAACAGTAAGATACAAGATAAAAGTGACTGGAAGAGACACATTTTTCTATATGATGTACTGGGAACAGTTACGATTATAAGAAATATAGTAAAGTATCTATCGTTTAAATCTATAATTACATGTCGAAAAATTGCCGAGCTTATTAGACATATACTACACAGAACACAATTTCCTTGATTTTCAGGCCAACGTGAGAACCACCTAACGAGAGATGTTCTTCTTACAAATCTTAATTTATTTTAAATATCATCAATTCTATTTTACTTTGTGTGAAAATACTTGTTATAAAATATTTTTAAAGAAAATAATTTGTTAAACATTTTCCGTTTTCTTGTAAATACAGAACGTTAAGAGACCCAGTTGAAAAACTGCAGACATAGTTATTGGACCAACTGTTATACAAAGTTATAATACAATTTTAACCAGAAAAGTGCATATTTTTTTTATTATTCCCTTGTGAACATAGCTACGGTTTACAACGCCTGGAGAGCGAGGCTGTATGAACATACATGTAAGACAGGTTGCGTACAAGCAGGCGCGTGTCGTGTTTTTTAGTCGCTCGTTTGCAAATTTTATTAAATTGTGTCTGGAATTTAGACAGTAAGTTTTTTAACATTAAATACAAGAAGAATTTGAAATATGTAACAAAATTTTTAACTGTTTCTCAGCTGATGCGAATTTTGAAATGTTTTTTATGCTATGGGCAAATAGATTACTGTGTTTGTACATTATAGTAAATTACAGATTATTTTTCCCGTGGCTTTTACTGGCACTAAGTGCCTAAATATTTTATTTGATCTATTTTAAAAATATTTGAATAAGTTTAGTTAAATTTCTGTCCGCCGAAATTCGAACACGAAAACAAAAAAGCATCTTAGATATCAAAACCTGTACTTTATCTCTGAACTATAATACTTCCATGACAATTTTAAACATTCTTACAGCAGTACTTAGTTTTAATACACTATTATACGACATAATGTCATCTTTGAGTGTTTATATTTCTTCATTCCTAAAATGACAGGGTTGTATAGTTTTATTAATGTAATAACTGTAGTACTACAGAGAACAAGTTCTACACATTTTCCAACATGGGTCTCGCTTGTTTCCAAATATGGAGGCTCAACATTCAGTAAATAAACAGTATCGGTTTACGTTCATCATGCGATGCATTTCTTTGCATATACGAGTTATTTTAATACATATAATTTACCCTTTATTTTAGAGTGAAGTGTTTAAGTTTACATTTAAAGAAAATTATGTTTCTTACGAGGTTATAAGCATTGATTAAAATTATTAGACAAAATCTCAGTATATTTTACAATTTTCTTACTAACATTAAAAGCTCTTTGTTCTTGAATGTGTGTCCTTCAAAATGAAAGGTAATGGTCACGCGAGCTAGGAAGGGTCCTGGGGATGCGCAGAGGGGAAAATTCCTCCTCCTGCGAATCTGCTGATTGGTTGTAACTGCCAAAGGTACACTCAGGACTACGTCATTTCCCCTCTTACTGGCTGGGAAGGGAAATGTGGGGTGGGTATCTGCGCAGTAGATACCTTTTTCGTCCGCTGTACTACTCTCTCAAAACCTTTCCTAGACCGCGGGACTTATATACATTGGCTAACCAATTTCAACATTCCAAAATATAATTCTGACGGAATGATAGTCCTCTTATAAGGTTATCAATCGTGACAGAAAATCATGCCAAGTTAATACGTTTTCAAGGTAATGATAAATCTCATACATTTAAGCTATCTGTATATATTATAATATATTCTTGACCGAAGTAGATAGCGTCAGCAGCATACTTTTGGAAAAATTTGTTGTCACGTTGAAAACAGTTGTATTAATAGCAGAAAATATAAAATGTGATTATGGTTTCAGGATAGCAAACAAAACACATAAATACAAAACGTATGTGCAAACGGTGTTTACATTTAAAATTGGACTTATGTTTTATGAGTTCATAGAAATGTTCATTCTTGAAGATAATATTCAACGTATCTAATAATTAGATGTGTATTAAAGAACCAAAAACACATTACTCATAAAAACTAATAAAACATGCCACACACTCACTGGTTGATCTGAAATGAATTAACCCAACCTAATGTATGGTTCAATGAATAAGAAGTGCATGTGTGGTGTTATATGGGAATGGATTCTCGGCATCGGAAAGGTACGGTAACAAACCAAGTTCCGATTGTGATATTTTTAAATAATTTATTTTAAAAGGCAAATCCGGAATAAATATTAAACATTCAGCACAAAGGACGATTGAGGATCTAACTGCGTGGTGCACAGGAAGATGACGTGGCTGGTTCTTTTTGGAAGAACCGTATTAGCTCTACTTTCTTCTGGAAATGTTCACAACTTGTGTGGAATGAGACATGGGCCTTCTGCTCCGCTAATAACGGCTTACTTTAAAGCTGGGATTTTTTAGTTATTCGCGGGTGTTCTGATTATGAAACGGGCCTTTCCCAAAGCCCAGAGTTATTGACACCAAGCATGTGACTCTTGAAAAGAAAATCATACGGAAAGAAATTACGCCTTCAAGAGAACTTATTTTTGTTTGAAGGGGTTCGCATCCCATTTTGAATTTTTCTTACAGTAAAAAATCAAGTCATACTGATGACCAGGCATAAAAGTCTCATACACATATTCTCACAGAAAACTAAGATCATAAAACTTTTTTCCTCAGTAAGTTAGCAACTCAATATAAAACACCTAAAACGACATCAAATTTACCGAAATAATTATCCCTCACCTTTCAATATAAACTATATACCATCTAGTAACAATCACAAAAATACCCACAAAATATTATAACGTTCGTTACTGTAGACAAATATTGTTAGTTATATGTCGGTTTATGTAGTTACGTTACAAAAATATACGAATAAGATGTAACGCGTTCTCTGAATCAGCAAATGGGTTCGTGCGTATGAAAATAATTGCTACACTATTTTAATTCTATGTTTACACACGCTCGTTACCCCAGTTGCGAATCATGCTGAGAAATTCCGTACTAAATCGTCAACTTCACGAGAGACCAACGCTTTTTTAACACCCACCTCAGAAAACGTGCATGATTCCCACAAAATGTTCTTGGTGAGAAATCCTCTTTGGCGGATTCCGTGAAAGAAATACGTCCTGTGTTAATGAAATTATCTATGTATACAATTCAAGAACTTTTGGGCGACATACACCAGCAATCGTAAAACTATACTTCGGTAGGTTTGGTCATAGAAATAACGTTGTTCAAGAGTGGCCATTTGTGATGTTGTAACATAGTTTAAATTAGAAATATTTATTATGATTACATGATTCTACCCTGCTAAAAAAACTATTTCGGCTTATCATTCAGATGACTGGCATAAATAAGTATCAGCAAAAAGGCTAGTTTTGAGAGTTATAAATTTGGAAGTAAGCAGAAAATTTTAAAATTACTTCATGTAGGAAATATATTGCATAAAATAGATTCATTTTCTCTGACGAAATAAAATATAATTGCAATATAAAACTGATTACCATATGAAAACGCTATTTAAAACAACATTTTATTCGTATTGTATTTTTATAGCGTAATTTCTTCGCTTTTGACATATTTTAAGAATAATATGAAATGCTTAATTTAAGTTTCTAAAATTAAAAAAGAGTAGCCTACATTTTACAATAACAATAATTTACCAAACACAATATACGACAAGCAGTCTATTCAGAATCGATCTGCAGCTGGAAATGCGCACGCACTCTTTTGACAGAGTAAAAATAATGCTATCTTATTTTCCGTAAATATTGTCGTAGAATGAATCTAAAATAAGCGAAGCAAACAATAATTCATTGGCCAATCCTTTACTCTGTTCCGCATCAATAAGCATATAAATGGCGGCTATATTTTATACGGCTGTAATAAACCAGCTACAACGTACGAGAATAAATTTAAGCAGCTGATAAATAATAAATAAATAAAAGATCAACACAGGAAAGGATTGCCTGTACCATTGAGCCGGGTCTCCGAGACAACTCATACAAAAAATAAAATGTTTAAAAGAGACTGCAGACAGCAAGGACACTGTATCAGATACGATTGAACGTCAGCTGATAATGTTACAGTCACGTTGTAGGGACGGTGTAAGAAAAATGACTAAAGAGCGCAAAACTGAATCACCCTGAAAAGAAAGAGAAAATAAAAAGAAGCAGAACTCTGTTGAGAGTGGACATAGAAACAGCCACTACCAGCGGGGGACTGAAAGAAGATGGGTGGTAAGATTAGTCTCAATGGCGTATAAGATGAGGGATACAACAGAAACGGGATCCCCACAGGAGAAGAGGAAGGTAATACATTTCTATGGAAACATGCTAAATAACTTTTGGGTAGAAAAAAACGCGAACACAAAAACTTACAGAGCAGTTTTGTAACCGGTTTTCGGAGTGTCAGCAACCCAACCTTCGTTGTAGTAACTGAATGTTCAGAAATATATAGAAGCTCCATTTGTAGATGGTATAGTTTAAACAGTATCAAACCTTGTTCGTCGTAGTAACTGTTACTTGTAGAAATTAAGTGAAACTAAAACAGAACTTGTTACTATATGCCACGCGGTTTCGTTGAGTAACTGCGATAGTCACGTTTTATCCCAGTGATAAATATTAACTACATCTAGAATCTACTTTATTCGCTGAAAGCAATGACTATTACGAGTAATTAAAGGTTCTCACTAAACCTTTTATAATAAAATTAAAAAATATCTATTTTTTGCGTATTATTAGAACCGTACAAATCATTTATGTTGGTGCTACTTCCTAATTTTAACAAAATCAAATGCTAGTAGCAATATATCACTACGGAAGTTCCACTTAAAAGTATGATTGCAAGTGAGATATTTTGATCGGCGCTTAACATCGAGGTCTTCAGCGCTGGTGAGGGGTGAAATGAGGTGAGTATGGAGCAGCGCCGGAATGAAAGGGCGGGGGAAACGGGAGATCCCCGAGAAAACCCGCCGACCAACGGCATCGACCGGCACGATTTCCACTTAAAAGGTTGTGATGAAATTATTTTGAAGACAGAACTTTAATTTTCGTGGCGATAGTTATTGAAAATCTATAAACTGTATAAACTTATTCACCAAATTTTGCAAAATATGTTTCCCTAATAAAACAAAAGTGTGCTCATACGAGCTGTAATATCTGTGACCCAGGTTGAGTGACTTTGGTTTGCGCGAGATTTTCGTTTTATCTTCTCGCCTGTTTCTTGACCGCCATAAAAGTGTCTAGAAGGCGGACATGCAGGTGCGAGAGATTCAGAGGACAAGGTCGAAGGACTCCAACACTTCTCAAGTCACGCGATCGTCAGCCGGGCCAGCATGTCGAACCAAAGAGAGGCGAGCCAAAGTGTAAATCAGTTCGGAAGGAGGCGTGGCGATGCAAGACGAGGAGGGCGGGTGGAAGTTTTTTCGGCTCATTGCACGACGCTGACCGACGCCAGCCGATGATCGGGGTCACAGTCCCGCCACAAGGTCATTGCTGTGTCCGTGGTTCGAGACCTGCTTGGCGCTCTCGAGCACACAGCCACTGCTGCGGTACATCGACCACAGAACTACGCGTGGATGCCAAGGAAACATGTCAACCATGATATAAGCTGATGTAGGTACGTACAGATTGCAGCATAATACAGGATGTTGCAAAATTCCATGTTAATATTCTAGGGAAACAATCCTCACGTGTAGAGGAACAAAACGTGTTATATGAACATAGGTCCAAAAACGCACCGTTTCTGCGCTACAGTTGGCAATACACGACGTATGGTTGATAGCGCGCGGGTGGGATCATGTTACTGTGGGGCGTCATTACAGCAGTACATAACATGTTACTATGCCACACACTACGCCACTAACACACAGACAGTAGGAACAACTGTGACACAGCAACATGATCCTGCCAGTGCGCTATCAACCATACGTCATGTATTGCCAATTGTAGCGCAGAAACGGTGAGTTTTTGGACCTATGTTCATATAACACTTTTTGTTCCTCTACACGTGAGGATTGTTTCCCTAGAATATTGTCATGGAAATTTGCAACATTCTGTATATTTGCATGTCGATAAGTGTCGAATTCAACAAGAAAAACACTGCAATGGTGGCCACGAACTGTAACGTTTGCACGCATGATGTTCCGTGAATGTGTCATTTGTAGCGACGGAAGAAAATTCGCGGTTCACTGACCTGTAGGCTAACCTTCAGAGTTATCTGTGTACTGAAGAAGACAGCAGCTGCTCATTGGCTGCTGGCTGACACAGTGATACCACATTATATCTGCATTTACTTGCTTCTTTATTATTGTCTCAGCGCCCTCTAGGAGATGTTATAAAGGCAACAGTTGTATTGTGAAAGTGACACGAACTTACAGTGGTCTGAATTCTAGCTAGCGACCGAGTAACACGCCGGTAACACGTCGGACTCACCTTCGGAAGGAGTCGGGTCCGATCCTCGGCTCCGGTTATTCTGGTTTCGGTTTTTCATGTTTTCCCGAAATCACTCCAGGCCACGGTCGTAGAAGCACAGGTCTGGACACTCGCCTACCTACCAATGTATTTTGCTTGACCTCCTTGTTGTTTGGCTGCAGTTCACCAAGTTCCCGAGAGTGTCGTGCGTCTTTGGCGCTGCAATCACGACAGTCGGGTTCAAACTCCGCCCACTTTTTTTCCCCAGTGTTTACATTACAAAGTAAATTACGACTGCTGGGGCCATGTTTTAGGATTGTGAGCGAAGGAAGTGTTTCATAAATTGATAAAATGTACGTTTTAATAAAATGCTTACCTTTGTAATGTAAACACTGGAAATAAGTGGGGGGGGTGGGCGGAGTTTGAGCCTGACCACTCTGATTGCAGCGCCAATGACGCAAAACACTCTTGGTAACTTGGTGAACTGCAGCCAAACAACAAGGGGGTCAAGTGTCCAGGCGAGTGTCCAGACCTGTTCTTTTACGGCCGTGCTCCAGGTGAATGCTGAGATGGTTCCTTAACAAAGCCCATGGCCGACTTCTCTCCCAGCTCCTATCATTGTACCAAGTTGTCATCGTGCCTAATGACCTCGCTGTCGACAAGACGTAAATTCCACTTACCTTACCATCTAGCTTGCGCTCAAAAGACAACGCGATTTTTTCAGGTCTCTAGTCATTTGTAATAAACATTAAAAACTCGATTCACACGCATATGTTCCGAAACGCCGAGTGGACAAAGCGGAATCTGAAGGAAACCTGCTTTTATCTCAAGAACCCCACGAAAAATAATACTGCTAGTCGAGTACTCGGAAAGAACTGATTTCACTGGTGGCTGGCGATTCCTTAGATCTGCACAGTGCTATTTGTTACTGTATCATCAGAATATAAATATGGTGTAAATAATTGATATGAACAAATTGAATTATGATTTTGAATATATGTAGATAAGCGATTAATGTTATTTTTCATACTTTATTTACATATCGGTGGCTTGGAAGTACGCCGAAAGGTTGCGTTGAAAGACAAACGTGTTTTGGATATTCAAAACGTTCCAATTCATTTAACTTAGAAAGTGACCTCTATTTATATTGTATTTGCAACCACTGCTTGTTCTGGGTTGTTACACAGCAATTACTTTGATGGTGGGATATAACTCGTAAATGACGAAGTGATGTTGTATTTTGTGGTATCCACTTACTCCGAGGCAAGTAGATACTTATCGACAAATCCTATGTCCTGTCAACGTTTACGGCGTTAGCAATAACGGTTGCAGAGTGAACTTGATTTATTAGTGTTGACTTCAGAGGTTCTCTAGTTAGTTCTCTTGCCCTTTACATTTTCTATATTCTGTGACAACAATAAAAAACCGTTAACCTTTTAACGCCTCTTATTATTTATAAATGTTTTTCGAAATTAATGTAGGCTAACCAAGCAGGTCATTACGTACTAAATATACGAACACATCCAGTAATGTTCGTGTTTTTTCTGTGTGTTTTGGCTAAGATAATTTAATGAATTACAAAAAAAAATATTTTTTTACGATTCTTGCAACGGAAGCTAGTTACTAATCAAGAACGTATTTTCGCAATACGCCATTACAGCAAACGATGTGGCACAGAAAACCATAGAATACACGCAGACAAACAAGTAAAAAACCAACAGCCAAAAAAGGAAAGCACACCTCACTGGCTGAATTCCTTGCAGGATTACATGTGTTTCCCTTTGTTTTCTTGTAGCAAACAAAATCCTTTTGTCTCTTTACATGTCTGTTTGTCTGTGCGTATTCTCTGGTTTTCTGAGACACACCATTTGCTGCAATTGAGTATGTTCAAAACACTTTCTTGATTTATGATCAAAACGAGTTTAACATGAAAAACAAAAATAGAAGTCCGTTAGGGCCATTTCTAAATCGAACATTTTTGCACGCTGACTCAAAACGTATATTCAAAGGCAGAAACAGTTTTAGGAACCAGTTCGTAATTTCTTTGCATTTAAGTTATTTATTTGTATCGTACTCTTTTAGTTGTAATTTATTTAAGATCTGACAGAATTATATCCAAACCAAATGCTTACTAACTGTTCTTCACGCTAGGTGTATAAAGACAACTGCACTAGTTCTGCTAACGGCCAGACGCCATGGTTCAGCTCTGTTGTTGCATCATCTTGAAATCCCAGTTGCGAGGTTTGCCACATCAGTTAGTTCTTTACTAGTGAGCTGAAGTTGACATTATGGCGCTGGAAACTACTAACATAAACTATTTAAATCCGCAATTAGTTGGCTTTCAGTTATTACCGAAAGAAGTTGCAGTCAATAAAGTGAGCGGAATGAATTTAGTAAGTGAAAAATGGAAGTTAGTGATAAGTCTGAGTGTTTATTAATTGCATTTGTTTATATTTAATTGTATCATAATTAATTTGATCGAACAAATTCAATTTACCAATTTCTAAAATAATAATTGTAACATTTTTAAACAGATTGGTTATTTATAATTTCTTTTTCTGTATTTAAGACATTGCGAAGTACTTAAAAAAGTGATAAATCCTGGTGAACTACTCCCAAATCACATTTCAGTTTTCGTATCGTAACATTTAAAAATAAAAAAATACTGACATTTTAATCTAGTTGCGTGAATATGCCAATATTTGTACGAAAAGTAAACAAGAAGGAGAATTAGTCACTGAATTGAAAACACTAACACGATAATAACAACACAGAGTAAAAGTGCCAATGGGCAGAACTAATTTTGGGACGAAATTGTATGCAGAAATTATTCCCAACTTTTGGTTTAAGGCATTTCTTAATCGCTAACTTTTTTTAAAATAAAAGTTTATTAAAATACGTTGTAAGTATTACAGAAATAATAAATTGCAGAAACATGACGTTTTTTTTTTTTTTTTTTTGTTTTTAGAAATCAGCAATTGAATTTAACAACGTATACTTGAAGAGCCTGCAGGTAGGCTACACTCGTTACAGTGCAAGCTAGGGAGTGGCGTAAAAATAGGGATACATCACGACAAACGCACCGGTAATTTCCTGCAGTGAGTTCATCCCACTTACAGGCAATTTATCCTCCTTATATACAATTAAGTATATATAGGCTGTTCACTATAAACTGAACGCTCAGCAAAACTTGTAATTAATTAAAAATACGTTTTATTGGGCCAGTAGATGTTAACTTTTGAAAGTGTTGAAATGAATACACTAATGTTTAGTTACATGAAAGTTTACATATTAAAAACAGTAAAGATGGCTGCAAAACGGTTGAAAGAAAACTTTATGCAGTGCTCACTTTATCGTGAACGGCCTATATTATGACTTAACGTTTCATCGACTAGGTTTTAGAGACGTAAACGCTGGCTCTTAGGAACATGACGGATAGAGGATACGGACAGTTTCAATTAGCCATCTTAGTATTCAAATGGAATTATTATGGGTAACCACAGAAAACCGAAATCTGGAGGTCTTGACAGGACATTGAGCCCGGGTACTCACAAATGCGATATAGTTCAGTTCTAATATTAAGAGGATATGAGACATAACTTAAACCTTACAACTTTTTTCACACACACACACTCACATATACGCACACACACACTCACACATACGCACACACACAGACACACACACACACACACACACACATATATATATATATATATATATATATATATATATATATATATATATAAATAAAACGGTTATTGTCGACTTTATGAGGTCATATTTTGCCAGAGTGACGCATTTGTAAGAAGCCATTCGTGACGCCGAAATTTAGCACGTTTAATTGCTGCTCAAAATAATGTGGTAAATGAGGGTTTCACTTTGGTTAAATGTTTGCTCGCAATGCTGACAAAAACTGTTGTGTAGGACTGTCGTTTTTATTATACTCTTATGACTTTTAAACTTATTTAGACTCCAGCAAAATGTTTTGAACGTTAATGTAAGTACCACACCTTCTCAAGCCACCTCTCTCTCAATTCAAGGCAATAAGCGTACATTCCTCGAAAATGTGAAGGCAGGAATAACACTTGAGGAAATAATTGGCTAACTTTATGTTAAACCAGGATTTAATGTTGTTACAGACCACTAAGCAAACCTTGTAAAAAAGCGAACCTTATAACATCCGAAAGTAACTTGATGGCGATGACAAGATCTGGTTGATTGCAATTATCTCTGTCTGTTTACACTTTTTGCACACTTTTTGCGTTATGTCTCGATATTCTCGGTAATGCTTGAGAAAATTGTTCGGTTTTATTTCCGATTTCAAAGTCACATGCTCTCCTCACGATCATACTGTTTCAGAATATGACGCATTGTGAGCTTCTGGTTTATTTAATGGCAACGTACCCGTTACAAAGGATTGAAAAAGTAGTTTATTCACATTCCGTTTAAACTTAAAATATAATATCTTAATTTTTTTACAAGAAAGGGGGGCAGGGGTTTAAGTCTATTTGACAACGAGGTCTTTAGGGACTGGAAAAGACTATCTGAGACCAGAAATAGGAATGGAATCGGCCATGGCATATTGTGAGGAACTATCCCAAGGTTTGTCTGGAGTGATTAAAAAAAAGAAGGAAACCTAAATCAGAATGACAGAACTGGAAATTGAACCCAAGTCATTCTGAATGTTTTATCACTGTGTCAATTGGCTTGCTAAATTTTTGTACAAAATAGCTGAAACTTAAAAGTTTACATATTATAATAATGCTGAGGCTTGATCCAAAGACAGGCAATAATAATTTTTTTCTAAGTTGGTTAAATATTGTTGGAGACGTTTTTCGAATAATTACAAACACGTGTTTTCATTGGTTACCTAAAATGCTTCTCTACATTTAACTATTTAAAAAAAAGTATTTTGCAGCAGTACAGGTGAAATCTGTAGAAAATTGGTGAAATTAAGCACGTTGTAAACTATGTCTCGTTTGTTGGACCTATTTATTTTAAACTGTTATACATGTGTTTTTTTGCCAATGAAAATACTGCTACACGGTGATAATATTAACTTAATGGATACAGTGAAACTGGCCTTTTATGCTGCCATGTCAGCTTTTTTCTATAAACACTTCTATAATTCAGATGACACAAAAATAAGTATCACGTATACTTTTAACATAGTTACAATAATGTACTTCCCGTTATTCTGCAAATAGCTATACCAGCATGTTGGACCTCACTTATGTTCAAGCTGAAAGCTAAGCATAAATAATTCTAAAGTTGTTAAACGTTTAAACTGAATACAGTTATCTGAAAGGTGCCTTCACAAAAAAACAATTAAAATGCAGAGTGGATTGTAATTAATATCCCAATAAATACTGTAAGATGTATCTCAAAATTTCATTTCTGGAGTTGCTCAACAAGAGTTCAAGGTTTTTAAGACGAACATAACGGTTTGAAAGCAATAAACTCTTACCTCAAAGACCATTTTAATAAACACACGAATCAAGAAGATAAGCCGTTGATATGAAATACATATTTATATTACACATTTATTTCGTATTACGGTTCCTACTGCAAGAGAGCAGTAACATTAAGGAGTGTATTTTTACCTTGTTGGGTGTTTGGTTTTGTTTGCTAAAGAAATGCATTAACAAAATAGAAGCATTCGTAGTTACCACACAGTAAAATTTTTCAAAATGAAATTCTTTGAGTGAATGGTATCGTTGTGTCTTGAGAATAAACTATTTTTCATGACTATAAAAGGTTATCTTTTTTTTTTTTCATTTATTATTAGGTGTTTTACTAGAATGTAATTTTCGGGGAAATATACTGGCGACATTCATTTAAAAATCAAAGGAAAAAATTCACATTTCAAAGAGTTCGGCTGACTTAATTAACTTATTTAATGTACAAAACATTAGATAAGATTTATATCCTTAAACTTATTATTTCCAAGAAGTGGTGACACGCATTGTTTAATTAAAATGTATAAATTCTGCGGTGAAGTGTACTAGAATAGTATTGCGTCTATTAAAACAGACACATTAAAACGGGTAAGCAATCTAATGAATTTTTTCTTTTTGTGATTGAAGTTGCTAAGGGTTGCACTCTGAACTACAAGCTACTGTTTACAAGACACTGTAGAGCTTTGAAGTCACAGAAAACTTAAACGAATCATTATAAATGTTCTGTATAGTGATTATACATTGTGGTTGGATTATAGCATGATTTCATAACGTGCGTGTCTTTTAAATCTGTATACTTAAGCAAGTTCATTACTTAAGCCTCCCCGTAGTTATGCCTTACCAATGGGTCAAAATTAAGAAACAGATTGAAAAAAAATTGCGTTATAGTTTAGAGTAACATATGTCAAAAGAGAAGAATGTATTGAGTTATACATGTTTGATTTTTTTCCTTGAGTGATATTAAACATTAATAATTCCAATTACGTTTATGTGTCATTCAAAGGAGACTTTGTAGAGCATTTTTAGAAATAAACACGACAATGCGTTCATAAAAGGCCATCTATAAATTAGTTGGTGACCTTCACATAACCGTTTTGTGAAGTGTAGTGCCACCAGAAAATGTAATAGTAACAGAACTCTCCTATTTATATCACGGAGATCCTTAATGACTCAAATTTGAGCTGCAATACCGGATGGTAGAGTGAGGGTTTGAATTTTTGGTAACATTTTGGGAAGCATTTTTTTTTGTTGGTAAAATAGCAATAAATGATGATATTTAGATGCCGTAAGTTTGCGTTTAGGGACTATGACAGTTTAAAAAAAATTATAATAATGCGTTAACTCAAGAGTTGTGACATGAGGTATGTTTCTGAGTGGCACTTGAAAAATTAATGTGTAAGGACAACTATAGCATCATAATCTCGACTCAGAAATTACAATTGGTAACGTATGTATGCTTAGTGTATCAAAACCATGCCCATTAAGTCAAGAATCCTGACCACAACAATAATAAGAAGTGTTTCAAGTAACGTGATAGAAATATCGTCCAACTGTTCCACCTTGAACATTAGACACTGATGTTGGATCGCTGTCGAATTAAATCATGTCAGATGAACTAGAAGTTTTCTTCGTTCTAATTTAACACTCTGACACATCTAACTTTCTAGGTTTCATAAGCAAAATATGTTATAAAATACAGTATTCACATGCTCATGTTACGTGATATATATAGCATTTTCAAACAAATCAAGCAGGTCAAATTATAAAAAAAAACTAACTTATTGTTACGAACCTAAAAAAAAGAAAGAAAAACATTGCGCATTTCGTTTAAGACATGCTGACATACCTTTATACAATTTAGTAAATATTATAAATGTTTTCATACTTACTGAAATGAGTAAGTCTAAAAACTGGTGCAGAGTCAGTGTGAGTTTTTTGGGCATAATTTTTTTAATGTAATGCGAAAAAGTGATTTGAAGAATATAGTAAGAGTCTACATGTGTAAGCTGTACGTCATGCTAGGCTATCTCTGTCTTCACCTTCCTCCCGCGGCTGTCCGCCACGGCGACACGTGGTGACACGTACAAGAAGGAGGGGCTGGCGAGCAGGGCGTCAGGTGGTGGAAGGGGGAGCGGGGACTATGACCCACTGACCCACGCACGCACCCGGGTAACGGCCTTGAACTTGGCGGACTAACAACCTTCTTCTTGCCTCTCGGCGGCACTCGGATGTCCAACTAGCTGATGGTGTTTCGTCTCCAGTCAATGCTGTTCCCCGCTCTACATGCATGGCTTACGGGCGCGGTCAACAGCAATGTTCATCACAATTTTTTAATTTTTTATTTGTATAAGATATTTTTTATTATTTTAGACACAAAATGTGACTAAATTTGGCTCTTATGAAATTTTTTTACCTATCATAGTTTTCGCGTAATGGTTTGTTAAAGTAATAATCTGCATGTTTCCGTTTTAAGGACTACACTAAAACCAACTGATATACCAAACTCAAAATAATCGCAGTGGATAAAGACATTGCAGGCTACAATGTCATGCTCATAAAAATAAAGAATAAAAATTATTTGTATTTTAAAAAAATATTAAATTTTTAAAACTTTTATTTTTAGTTTCAGCATTTTTTAAAAATACAGATAATTTTCATTCTTTATTTTTATGAGCATGACATTGTAGCCTGCAACGTCTTTATCCACTATGATTTTTTTTTTTTGAGTTTGGTATATCAGTTGGTTTAAGTGTAGTCCTTAAAACGGAAATATGTAAAATATGATTTAACAAGCCATTACGCAAAAACTATGAGAGATAAAAAAATTTCATGAAAGCCAAATTTAGTCACATTTTGTGTCTAAAATAAGAAAAAAATCTGGTACAAATAAAAAATAAAAAATGGTGATGAACATTGCTGTAGACCGCACCCTTAATCTGCTTAGCTTTAGTTTGTAACTTTCCCGTCACATGTAAACATTAACTGTATCAGGAACATATCAACTAGTCACGGTTCAGTGAACATGATTGAAAACCATCTTGTCAAGAATCATTATTTAGATACAATATTTATTATTAAGATCTCAGGCGTTAACTATTAAGAACTGTGAGATATGTACATTGTGATTATTACTTACATTGCTATGTTTATACTAACAATGGCGGATATATACAAACTGGCTAAGTACAATATTATCAATCTTTCTGAGGTCTTCAGTCAACTGTTAATAGCTCCAAATAAATCGTGCGTGGTTATGATAACAGTGAAAATGAAACATTTCTACTGCTAAATACACTTTAAATACTTGCCAGTAGACATATTTTGCCATTAGCTTAAAACGGGGGCATATTCATCTATTTCAAAAAAGTTCGAAACCGTTACACGACAACAAAATACCGCTTGGCCTTTGGCTTAACGGGAAGGAGAAGCAAGACAGTATTAAAAGTGGATCCTATTCTGTAGTTTACATTTAGGAATGCGAGAGCTGACACACTTATGATATTTTGGACAACAATGTGTTTGTTGGCTTGTGTGTGGGCGAGTGCCATTCATTGTTTGATAAAACAGTCGTTTATTCACAGTTATTTTCTTTATACGAGTTCTTGACCATATAGTATTCTGTCGTGTTTTATAAGCTACACAATAGATGTTCTGCAAATGTGATCGAAAGCAAAAAAAAAAGTTAATAAAATGTCTCATATGAAAGCACTAGCACTGCACCGAACTCAGAATGAACTATTGCGGTAGGCCTACTGCACTTCGTTGTAGCACCATTCGAAAATCCTATCTCAGTTACAAGGCTTAACTGTTGTCTTCAATGTAAGATTTTTTTCTTTGCATGCAGCTGTAAAGCATATTTTCGCAGTCGTGTTAATAGACACCTTTCTAAGAAGAATCTGTCTAAATTGAGCCTTCCTTACTGATATGCATGATATTCTGAGTAAAATTACGAACACAGGGCCGAATTCTTGCCTCTTGGCACACGAGGGTGAACATGTAGGCATAACAACAGCCAGCACAAAGGAAACACAACATTTCTGATACTACACACATAAGAGGGTGAAGTGGAAAACTTCGGAATGACTGTACACCAGCGCTGCCGGGACTGGGTTGGAAAACCAAAACAGAGGAACAACGGTTATATAGAAGAACCGTTATGAGTGGACGGATGCACATCCTTCTGACTACGAGAAGCAGGGCACATGGGATTCTTGACGGAACACAACTTGATAAGCCGTGAAACAGGAGTGGCGATGGAAACTGTGATGACTTCACATAAGTTCAAACTAACAAATTGTTATAAAATAGTTGAGAATATACATTAAAAAATTGACCGTTACGTATCCCCGCCGATTTGCTTGTCTCTTGAAGAGGAATGTTTTCAGCACGGGTAGTAAGAACAACTCTCAGCCAGTGCGGTATTAATAAGCCTTGGAAGAAGGCGTGCTAGGGCGTGTCAGCGGAGGCCTCACCTGAGACGTACTTCTGAAACTAGTCACGTTCAACTGTGGCGCGACGGCGCTGTTCTGTTCTTGAAACACGTTAACTTTAACAAACTTTTTTTGTGTTTTTAAGTTCCCCAGTTTATTTATCACATCGCGTCTTCTCAAAAATTCATTTTCATTTCTACGAATCAGTCCTCAGAATAACATCCACTTCAGAACTTACTTGCCATATCTAGAATATTGCACCAAACAAAATACGGTGGGTCAAATAAATTTCACACGAAAGCAATCAAACTGATTGTCTATATTTTACTGTACAGAACTGTTTAAAACAGTTGTATTTGCTATGTTCTGGACTCCTGGACTTAAGTCGCGTCTCATGTTATTCTTAGTCTGGTCCTGTTATCGACCTGATGGTGGCAGATGTAACATTTGTCGTAATGTTGTCGAAGAAACAACATGCGACGCAGCTCAAGAGCTGAAATGCCGATAATATAACGACAAGGCATCGAAAACCTTCAACACAATTATATTGCAACTGGAGTTAACAAAATATTCATAGAGGATTATTTTGGCCGCAGTTTGAAGACACCCATAAAGTTTTCTGATCAAAGTGGGAAGGTATAGTATGCATTCATAGATTGCAGAAAACTACACACATCTGAGATGAAGTTATAATGCGTCAGTCTTTATCACAGCATATTTTTACACAAATCACTCTCGGAAAGGAACATCTAATTGTTTTTTGACAAAAATGTATCTTTTCATTGAAATTTATTCGTGTATTACTATCGGTATATAATCTTAAAGTAACGCATGCCCTCAGTGCGTTAAATTCACCTAATGCAAATCTAACATAACATCGAGAGAAAATTAAAACAATCACCAACAGTTTAAAAAAGCTTTTCTACGGTGCGTTTGGTGATTGTTGTTCAGAAAAAATATATATTTAAAAGTAGGAGATTGGTTTGTTAAGGAGAAATGTCAGTAATATGGCAACCACAAGTCAAAACAGAAACACCAAACTCTGAACCTGGGGAGTTAGCGTACACTTTTTACCTACATAGCAAGGTACCGCAACTAAGGCCCTTGTACCTACGACAGGATCTCTACCATTGAGCCAAGCAGTCAGACAGTCAACATTATAGCATGAGGATCTGCATATGTAAATACATCCACTGAGAATTTGCTGAAGCTAAAGATAACCATATTTAATATTTACGATAAGTAACGAATGTCCTACGCTCTATCATTGCCAAACACGTAAATAAAAATTAAAAGAAAAAGTAAAAAAAAAATGGCGGTGCGTGTTCGATTTCAAGTGGAAGTGTCATGGTGTGCGTGTGTTGACTCAGTATTTACCGGGCGTATCAGTCATTGCTACGCATGTCCAGCAAGTTGGCTGAAAATATTCTAGTTACATTTCAAACCTTGTTGAGGTTAAGGATGTATATATTCCTGCAAAATATTAGATTCAATTAATTTATGTTGTTTATGAGTTTTTATACGTCGATTTTATTAATTCGAATTCTGTACTGTGGATACGGTACTTCCATTTACATAATAGTAGATTGACTACATTTTTGTAGTAGTTTTTAATTGTAAAACACGTTTGATTTTTGTCAGTTCCCCTTAATTTATATTTCAAATAGAAGAGCAGAAGCTCTGCTGGAATTTTTGGAATTACAAATATTGTCTGGTACACAAGTTGTTGTATATATATTTTGTCAGTGTAAATGTAACTGTGCCAATGAAAATAATCGAAATGTATCAATCGATAAAGTCGTGAATGAATAATATCCCACCCCCGCGAGAGTCCTCGGGGAGGTATTGTCGTGTGCGTGGTGAAAACTGAAGGATCAAGACGTCCAATGCAAGGCTAATGATTGATGCGAGGAGGTTCGGCGCGCGACCAGTTTCCACGCGATCCCTAAACAAACCCACTGCTGGCTCGAGGCTGCCGCCCTTCATACATAGTGATGAGGCTCGTGGAAGACAGCGTAGGCAGTATTGTACGTGACGTTTTAGGTAGGCACTGCTGGGAGGGGCAGGACAGACTAGAGGAGCGGAGGAAGACAGCTGTAGCCTGCAGTCTGCCATACACACGTGCCGCCTCAACGTAGACTTTAAAAAATTGTGTACGTTGCCGATTTTACGTGAACTGATATCCACCTATAGGCTCATCAAGGTCAACTGAGCTCTTTTTATACTTCTACTAAAAGTTTGTTTTTAGTAGTTCCTATCTCGCGGTGTAAACATTGTCACGTAACTTGACTAACACAATGAATGAACTTTTGTTACTATACATGCAATAAAATTCTATTTTTTGTGTTTTTAACTCCAATGAGCATTGAAAAGGGTTTACTTAATTTTAAATGGCTTTTCAGTGGTATTCTGTTGAGCAGTGGTATGCGGTCCACCGGATTATACCTTATTGCGCACTGAAAATTTTAACAAACATTATACTTGCATCAGATCTCTACTACACTAAATGCTTACTTAAACAATATTTTACTATGTATTATTTTTCAGTATAAGAGTTTACAGATGTCAATATCTGAAACATTAGATTGTAATTATTACATTACGTTTATACTTAAATTTATGGGTCGTAACAATCCCACTTGCAAACAATGAGATTTCCTTTTCTGTTGTACATTTTCTCAAACTGATATACTGAGCTTTTTTCAACATATGGCAGTACAACGGTGTTTCCATCAGAGCTTCCCGTCATAATGTATAGCTAAACTATTTATCTACTGTTTCTTAGCATTACGTATTTAGTTATTGCTATACTACTGTCGTAATCCCAAAATAATTTCTACCGCAACGAGTGAAGTAGGCTTTGAAAGATAATTTTATGAAACCAAAACACGTATAAGCAATCAGAAATTAAATTAACATAGTAAAAGTTGTCGATTAAAAATAGCAAGGATCAGTATTATCACATAACAGTAAACACACTGTCGAACAAAAGTTCTTCGAGCTGATTGTTGCATCGCGAACTATTATTTCCCCTGGTCATTCTTTCCTGGCCCGGTGCTTATCTCTCTCAGACGAACAACAGTCGGGGCGGGAAGAAAAAGCCATCATCCATGAGTTTGTGACCGATCACACGTCTGGGAGGATCTGGGTTCGGTTGTCAAGATCGGTCATACTGGTTTCTGATTTTTTTTTTTATTGAAATCACTCCAGATGATGCTGGGAGGTTTTCTTAATATATGCTCAGCCGATTTCATTCCCCTTCCTCTTGTGTATCTCTACCAAGACTGTGAACAAGACTGTGAAACTGCTAGAGGGTATTAAAACACCCGATAAATAAATAAAATAAATACTAAATAATTCTAGTTTCGTTTCTTACCAGCCTAAGATGAAAAATGTAGGTGTTGCTCGTGTATGTGCATCCCAGCGTGTACGAAAATGGGTGTCATAGCTTTGCCTGAAAGAGACTGTACACTTGGAATAGTACATGGAAATGTGTGGGTGTACGTCTGGGTGTGTAGGGACTTGTATTGTTGTACGTTTATGGACGTACGCACACACGTCCGCGCATTGGAATGTTTTCGTTTTCTGCACTCTAAAAACATTTTGTACTTCTACAGGAAATCTTCGTAAATCCAATTGGCAAATAAACCCCTGATAAAACTACGAAGGCTGTTCTTTAACAATTTCGCAGTATATGTTTGTACTTACAATACGAAAAAAAAATTTCAAATAGTTATTTAATCCTAATTACGAGAATGACCTTATTTTTTAATAACATGTAAGCAAATAACTTTTCCATGTAATTATTTTGAGAATAATATTCTGTGGGCGTACCAGTATTCGAATCTACGTTATCGCATTTTGTTAACTCGCATTGCACTGCTAGACCAACTCGGATTACATACAACTTCCCCCTTTTGTATTGAGGTAATTGTAAATTTTTCTCTCCGGACGGGAAACGAACCCGGGGTCCTTCGCCCACCAGCCAGGACGTATTATCAATGAGCTAAGTGGCCGGATGATTAACATAAATATGTTCTATTCAAATGCATTCCAACAGATGTGATTTGTGTATAACTAAATATTCTCCGACATATCCTTGATTTCGGTAGACTAAAGCTATCCTAAGTTTCTTTACTAAGAAATTCTTTATAACTTTACAACAAATAATTTTATAAAGAAAATTGGGTTATTTTACGAAGATTTGTAAAGCTACAAAGAAATTCCTTGTAATGTCTACAAAATTATTTTATACTGTGCGTACCGATTAGTAGAAATGGAGTAGTTCATGTTTAACATTACGTGCAATATGTACAGTTTGTACTAAACAATTGCTTCTTAAGGAATAGTTTTCAAATGCTACGCTGTCAAACAGAAATTTAACTATGTGTGAACTAGCACGAAATCAATATAATGCGTTCATGCTGCGGTGGTGAATTGTATTAATTAATTAATTAATTTTCTTTTGACAATAAAAAATATTATTTAATAAGATGTTCAAATTCTGTGTTAAATACTGTAGCATGATATAGAACATTTTTGTGTAAATTTTCCTAAAATTTTCCAATAAAAACGTTACAAAGTTAACATTTTTTAGACTTTACGGTCTTGGAATCGTACGCCGAGCTCTGTCTATCTCTCTCTCCCCCACCCATAAAGTTACTTACAAATAAAAAAATCCTTCAACATTCGAAATTAATAAGAATATATATTAATACAAACTCAACTGAAGCATACAAACTTTCATATGACGTACACATTACTGATTAGTCAGCGCTGCTGACTATTAAAACAATTTTAAGTGCTTACAGTTAAGTAAACCAGTTAAACTGTGAGTGAAAAGAATTAATATTCCAGAATAAGAGAAATTGGATACATGTAATATGTAGTGGTCAAGGCTCAATGAATAGTAATCTGAAGAAAAGTATAAGTATTAAAGCACGCAAATCAAAACCAAAGATGGAATTTTTAGAAGAACGTAATAAAGATGTAAGAAGCTAGGTAACACCTTATAATATAATACATAGAAATTAGTTTTTTTTACTAATTTAGGAAGTTAAAACATAAATGTACAAAACATTAGTGGTCAAATAGGTCCAAGAAAAGTCGTAACTAATTTCCATTTTTAATCTTGAAACTGTCAGCAAACGCGAATCGCCATGATATACATTCTGATTTCTCCCGCTCAGCAGGCGCAGTTGTTAATTGCTCTTGAGCCACGCCCGTCTGCTCGCATATTTGACGCTAAATTCATGCGTCCGCTTTTCCTGCTCTCGCTGATGACAGAACTTTATTACACAAGTTAGTTATACCAAGGTCCCGTTTATACGTTTGCATGGCTCTACGCCTCCGGGCTGGACCGCTTTTATGGTGCCAAGAGCGTGTTTCCCGAAATTGCTTTCTGAACGACTCATTGGTAGTGTTTTCGAAAAACATACGAGTAATGCTTAGGTTTTCTGTTACTAACAAAATGTCCTCCCACCCTGGTGCTTACGTCTATCAGAAACCTGTTTTCATCACATACCAAAAATACTTTAGAAATATGACATTTATATTACAACTGAAAATCTTTCGGCATGTTAATTCCAACTATGGATTATTTGGCGGTAATCCAGTGATATTCACGTTTAAAAATGTGGCAGAGATTCATGACTGGCTAGGCACAGTCATTTACGTTTCCGTCAGCTTACATATTTTTTTTTATTAAAGATTACGATTGTTGTCAACAACATATTCAAAGTTATTTATGTGTCTACAGGATGGGTCTTAATTTGACCTACACTTTTTGGGAGATGATTTATGTCGACAAAGTTATTTTTGTTAAGGGACACAACTTTCACAGCCTAAATGGCAACGAACGAAAGTGCAGAGCACTGCGCCAGTATGATAGGCAAACCGCAGAGTATACGTTACACAGGTTGCATAGCGACCGGCGTTTTTAATAAACGCCTGTAAAGAAAACAAAATTAATTTTAACGAGAACCAATGCTCTAAGAGTGTCACACAAAGGTGACAGATATGTTTCTGTCAACCTTTAGTTTTTAATTTATCAAAGCGGCTGATTAAAATCCACAGTTAGCGCAATTAACATTGAACAATTACAATGACGCCTCTACCTATTTTATTAATGCTAGAGGGATGCTTTTACGAAATGCAAACAATTTAATTAGCTTCGTTCACATACATTTTATGCTAAATATTGGAACAATTTAACACGCAGTTTCTTATTTACGCACAAAAAGGATTCCCAAACCTCTTACTTTAAGGACGCGTACCTCCCTTAATAATTACATTAGGTGATAAGTATCTACGTTTTGTCATATTTGGTTGTTAGGAATTACCTTTCATAAATTGTCCGTCTAAGACTCATTCTGTATAACAGGATGTCTTAGCTACTCCCATATCATCTTCATTTCCAAGTGGAATATTTTATAATCCCTGCCGTAACTGATAAAATGTTCTTTTCTTCCTTATTAACAAATACATAGCAAGATAAACGCATTTAATATTACGTAATAATGAATGGAGCGTTGAACTCCATTACGGTTGTAAAAAATATATACAAATTAAAACATATGATTTTGACAATTTGTGTGTGTATGGAGATATGTATTTGCGCATGTATGCATGCACGTTTTTCGTAAGTGTAAACTTAAACTTTATGTACGTGTACAGCCTGCATGATCAACTTCAATCACTGTCTCACTGTGGCTAATTGCTCCTTATCAGTAGCATGGAAGTATGTTTTCTATAACCACTTGTCTGCGCCTTCCGTTACTGCTGACGACCACTGATTGTCACTGAGGATGTTTCAGACTGACTCCTCGTGCAAGGCTACAAGCGACTACTGGGGACCACTTACTTTACTGGAGCTCTGGAGGACATGTAGCACCAGTAAAAACAGACGTTGGCCCGAGATTCAATTCATCCGCAATTTATAAACATATACAGACATTGAATTCATGGTGCTACACCAGAGTTTCTTTTCTTGCGAATGAAAGAATAACACTAAAGTAAGCTGAATGTTTTGCATTTATTTTTTTTTCTCGCGAAACGCCTTGTTTTTGTTCTGAAAGTAAATAATTAAATAATGGATGTCTGTAAATGTAGGGCACATGTTTGAAAAATAATTTATGTAGTGAGTTATAATGCATGTAGAGATAAATATAAAATGTATGTACGATAGTAAATGTTCAATTCAGGAAAAAAAATTCCGCGCCTTTTTGGGATAAGACTGGTACAATGTTGGTTTTCCATTTAAAATGTTTTACGTTATACTCACATGTGACGTTCGCGAATATATTAAGTATTTAATACTGTTTCCACATCAATTTTCTGCAGAGGTGTTCAAAAGCATTAAAAGTTAAATTTAGGACGTGTTGGATAAGGTATTTTTACAGTGCATGTTTATCGATTAATGAAAACTATCATATCATTTAAGTGACGAAAAAGGAAATATTTACGGATGACTGGTATAGTTCCGTTACTGCTGACGAACACTTATGTACCGTCAGTGATCTCATTGTTTTTATGCAGTAACGAAACGTGCCGCATGAAGTCAATACGCGATAAATAGAAAAAAGTTAAAATTTTTGTCAGTGTTCGTATCGTTACGTTCATTAGTTTGTTGAGAGTGAATATGATATATTCTTCACGTGTTAATACCAGGCAAATGTCGCGCTGAATCAGTCACTGTCCATAATCGGTTCAGCAGTTATAACTTTATAATTTAATTGTAAATAATCAATAACTTACAATACGTTTTGACAGGTGTGTGCATTTGCTATAATCCTGAAAGACCAATTACAATATTTAAAAACGTAGTAATAAATATAGGACATGATGTTGCTGGTGTAGAAATTTGCCATAGTCGTGTACTGCCAATCGCCAGAGGTTAAGAGCTCAGATGGAGTTAGACCGAGACGGGTATGTTATCTGTTAACTTCGCAGGCTGGATGCCAAAATAACCGGTTTACGTGTTTATATAAATGTTTAGTTTCCCTGTATGTTTGTCCGGACAGCCTGTTCCTTCATTTCTGTCACCAAAGTATCGTTCTCTCTCTTTGTCTTTCCTCTTCGTATCACTGGCCCTCTTCTTTTTTGCAAGCAGTAACACCTCTCGGCCTTTATAAAAATTCATAGACCTCGGCGGCTGAAAGCACAGCAATCGAGCCCGCTACGGAGAAGTTTGAAACGTGGCATAATTGCAGATACGGCTTCGACCTCGCCACCTGGTAATCGATCAGCACCTAATCGGGACTGCTCTGAGCCTCAAGTCGCGGCTAAGTACCGACGCTGGTCGACTGTGTAACGCGTAGTTAACGGCTTGGGGACTAGCCCAGCGGGACGGCCGACGACGAGAGAATGCACGGCGGAGGGGAAAGGAGGGGTGGGGGCAACCACGCCCTGTTCTCGCATGCGATCGTTCACCTTCCGAAGGTCACTGCTGAAGTCTATGACTCCAGAGGGGGAGGTGTGGGGGAGGTGCATTTTCGGGAGATCAGGTGGTATTCTCCGGCACACTAATCCCGCGGAAGAGCATAATTTCCTCGCGCCCAGCGTGCTGATTCTAACCACTTCTCTCTCTCTCTCTCTCTCTTTCTCCAGTTTCTTTATAGGCTGGGTTTCTGTTTACACATTTTTTTCCTCATCTGCTACTCCCGTAACTCTGGAGGGTCATTGGCCGCGAACCCCGGTGTCGGCGATGTTTACTTGGTCGTCGGGATAAAGGTCAGCTATTCGCAACGCCAGTTGCCGTCCCGACTCAAGATTCATGTAGGGATTTAACAGATTCATTTAGTAAATAATGTTTTTAAATTCTTCTGTAAGTTAAAATGTACCTGAAGAATGATCTTCCATATACTTTAATTTCACTAGCACTTATTTTGTTTCATAATACATTGCAATAAAAATACCTTTAAAATCTGTATATACAGTGTATAAAAAGAAGTGCCTCACTCACTCACTCACTCATCAACGCACTGCACAAACCGCTGTACCTAGAGTCGTGCAACTTTAACGTTACCCTTACGCCGTAGACACCCCACTCACTAACAAGGGATTTTTCGAATTTCGAAAATTAAGGGGCGAAAATGGTTGAAATGTGTTTTCAATGAATACTCCAGTGCGCTTAAAACCTTTTGATGTAATCGATGTGATATTTACTCCAGAATGAAGAATACGTAAAAGAAAATTACAGTATGTTTCAATTTTCCGAACTTCGAAAATTAAGATAGTGAAAGCTGTTAAATGTATTTAAAATCAATCCTTCGATAACTCTTAAACACGTTGAGATATTGAGGTGGTTTTGTTTCAGAATTAAGCTTTCACAAATCCTTAAAAATTTTTCACGATTTTTGGAAATTCAACCTCTAAGGCCATTAAAAAAATAAACCATGGTTTCAGTTAGTCCTCTGTATCTATTAAACCTGCTGAGATATTGAGATGTTTACCGAATAGGAATCAAGCGTGCGTAAATACCTGAAAAGCTGTTTCACGATTATTCGAAATTCGACAATTTATAAGGTGAAAAGATGTAAAATTTTCCAGAAATCTCGAAAAGCAGGTACGACCAAGGAGAAATAGTTGTCAAAGATCTTACTTTTTGCCATCCCATTGATCTTTATATCGCTTTGGGCCCGGGCCTGTATAAATAAATAAATAAATAAATAAATAAATAAATAAATATATATATATATATATATATATATATATATATATATATATATATATACGTTTGATTTCTTAAGAATTCAAACTACCTATGCGTAGTTGTTTCGAACGCCGGTAGGAGATTTTGTTCGAATCCTGTGTAAGCCGAGGCGCCGGGGAACTGCTGTGATATTATATACACACATTAGTGGCAGCTGACAGACGAATAGCTGCTCTATTTGAAGTACGAATATTGCGGTGAAGGTACCCACTAAGGGGTGAAAAGGGGTGAAATTATATCCCCTATATCTCATAAACCTGGTGAGGTATCGCAGCGTTTGGGGATGAAAAAACGTAAAATGTGTTTTCGCCATGTCTTCAATATCTTATTAACACGATAAGCTATTAATACAGTTTTCCCTTGAAAAATTTCACGCTGGCAAAGCCGCGGCCGGGCAGCTAATATACATATATTAAGAATATTTTGCGACCAATATGACCTGTACGTGTTGAACAACAATGACATCCATGACTAAAGTGCGACCCAATGGTACATGCTGGAGCAAGCGAGGAAAGCAAATAATTATTTTATCAGTCATTAGATCTGAAGTTAAATCGACTAATGAAACACAGTTAAAACCATAAGCTTGTAAACACCGTACTATAATGGCAAACCACTAATACGACGTTCGCAGATGACAGCGGCTGTTTAATGCAGACGTAAATATAGGATAGAGTAAAGCATTTCTTACTGTGAGGAATTACTGTCAATTCAAAAGTTATTGTACGTAGATGTTCTACAGCGTGAGGTTTTTCGCTTGGATAAAATTTTTCTTGGATTTATCTCTGAAGTAAACTTGTAATCACTTCTTTGGAAACCATACACTGAAATAATGAAATTCTTACGAAGTATAAAATATAATATAATGTATATTTTTGTCAGTAAATAATGGTAATGATAATAATAATAATAATAATTTAGTAGGGTACCAACAGAAGAAAAATTTTAAGCAACAAAAATTACTTGATTGTTTATTTTGAATGTTTCTAATAAATGAATGCTACAATGATAAACATCACGTTTTAATGACAGTTTAAACATTTATATTATAAAAACAACGTATTCGATGTGGCGTCCATTTAAAGGTACAGAGAAAGTTTCGTGCGATTGAACCGTACATTCCGCGTTCTTTTAGATGTTTCGTATAATCGACCTTTACTAAGCACACCTACAAAATCAATGTAACCTAAACTTTAATGATCACTATTACAGGGCGTCGAGAAGCTTTCTCCTAGAAAGCTGAATAGAATCGATCAGCACGAATACTTCGTGAAAATGTGGTTGAATTATGAAGTGGTTGGTAATGCAGACAATTTTAATGCGGTATTGGCAGCTGGAAATTGTGGACATGTTCATTCCAAAACTCAGCAGATTGGTCCATACATACTGTCCGCTCGCTTAAATGCTGATTGGTACCTTATGTTTTTGCAAAAGTATCTGTTATTAATTCGGTAAACCTTAATACGTCCAACTACGCAAGTGATTGAAGGTACGTAGAGTATCACGGGGTACACAGGAGATGAATCTGGTAACTGTAGAAGGTATGGATACTGATGCGGTGGTACCAGAATGTATTACTACTATACATTCTTCATCATCAATGTAGCGCCATCTGTTCTTTTCATACTCACGCTTCAAACGCGACAATAATTCCGCACTATCGAGTCTCCGTTGATGGAAATCGTACTCAGATCCTACTGATGTAGATGATGTATACGTTCCTACTGCCTTAAGTTATTGTAATTTACGCCATTCCTAAACGACAATGATTTACGCCTCTCTCTCACTCTCTTTGTTACTTTGTCTTATGGATACTCGCAACTATTATTTCTTGGGAGATGTGCGTGTTGCTTGCCTGCAAGGTTTTCAACTACACAGTATTCGTTTGGAACATTAAAACTTCGTGTTGGCACTCTAATAACTATACAGGTTATCGTGTTTCTGCGAAACTGTCGTTTTAGTTAATAGTAAAATGTTGATTCATGCTCGCCTGCAACTTGGGGCAGAATATAAGTTTGTTATAGGTGATTCGGGATAAAGTGAGCACTCAAAAAAGCCCTGATTAATTTCTATTTTCTGCCAGTTTATATCTTTCCGCGGTATGTAAACGTAAACATTGCCACGTGCTTTAATTTACATAGGCTTGTACAATGTTTACATCGACATTACACTGGGCTGAAAATGTTATCAACAATATCTACTCATTAAATACACGGGTATTTAATAAAATGTATAACCAATAGTAATCTTAGTTATAAATACCTGCGAGTTAACGTCTTTTAATACTGGTTTCTGTGCATCGACTCTAATTTATACGACCCGCACTATTGCCGTTACGTATATCGTAAATATGTACACATGAAAATCGAATTTATAACTCGAAACCGCCACAAAAAAAAAAAAAAAAAAAACACGCCATAATGACAGACGCAATTTAAGAATTCAAACATGTTAAGTTATACTGCCATGAACAACGACTCACTAAACAAAAACAACGTATTTTCTTAGTGCATGAAACAAAAAATAATTGCTGTTTCCAAATCAAGATACTCATGTTGGCGATCGTAACACATAACAAATAACATATTACCAATGAGGAAACAGTCACTTCTGACCCTTTTGAATGTGTTTTATCAGAAACCCATATTTATTGCAGAACGGACAAACACAAAAACGCTCTCCTCTTGTACCGTCCGTACCGTACGTTTCCAAGCTAAGTGGCGAAAACCTAACTCTGATGCCACCTGTCGGTGAAATAATTAACTACGTCAGTCCGCGTAGCGCTAGACGCCTTTCGCTAACGACTGTTGAATTTGAACGAACGGCCCGGATTAAATCACTTTCTACTGGCGCCGTTTAAATAAACTTATACAGGTAGTAAGTATGTCAATATTATCATAAATAAATATTTTATAGTATATTAAATACGGAAGAGGTCGATTCCATTTGATGTTCTTTCAGTAATGTTGTATTTAAATATAAAATACGCGGAACTACGTCCGATAATTCACTGCCAACTGTATAAGCAGTAATGTAACTGTTGTCGATGTTGAATTATATGCAGCAACGGCTAGTGATTTTTTTCAAAGGTTAAATCTTTAGTGCTCACTTTATTCCGAATGACCTATACTCTTAGTGCCAGGCTCTGTTACCTCCGCGCTAACTTCATGTTCGTTTTGAACGAAAATTGAGCGCCCAAAGTACTTGCAACAAGAGGACCGATTTTGCTACACATGTCATGCTGCTCAAAAAATCGTTTTCAAATATCTGCATATCCAGACGTGACAAAAGTTGTACGCAATTCGATGGTAGCCATCCCTGTTATTCTCATTAAGGCGGAAGTTAATTACTAGTATTTGCTGTGGGTTTTAAGGTCTCGGTAACATTAAATCATGTTCTAAGTTATATAATTCTATGTATCTTACTTCCCGATGTTTTGAGACAATACTATTTTAAAATTTAATTTCTAAGGGTCTATTGTTCCTAAAATATTGAGGTTAGGGACTAGGTGTCTTGTATATTTTCTGCTTATTTTTCCATCAGAATATATCTGCCGAAGTTTGTCTGTCGTAAATAGATACAGCCTGTTTATCTAAATACCGTAAATAATGTTTAGGAGTTCATTAATCCAAAAATATCATACAGTGTATATATTAAAATAATTTTATTGATATTATGCCGTTTGAAAATAATAAGTGTTGAAATATT
>PNEQ01021254.1:0-58944 GCA_003012365.1 Medauroidea extradentata
ACCAACTGAAAGCCAAAGTGGTCGTATAGCTGACCCGCCATCTTTGAACGCCATTTTGAGACGGAAAGCTACCGATTTCGATGTCCGCGTCTCGATATTCGTAATCAGCGGTATCAAATTAACAAAATATGTAAGTCTTAGCTTTATGTTCGAGTTGAGCCCATTTTCCTGAAAAGTGGGGTCTGGCTCATAGACTAACAGGTATGTTTGCAGGGACAGGCAGCCGGGTATGTTTGCAGGGACAGGCAGCCGAGCAGACTCCGGCCTTGACGCGGGATGGCCCTTGCCTTCATCGGGCGAGTATGGTCATGTCGTGGCAATGAGGCGATTCGTAGTAAAGGGAGCAAACTTGAAGCCCTAGTTACATATTTCTACATCCATGTCTCATGCACGATTTTATGGCGAATAAATATTTGCGTTAATTAGTTTCAGTGTCTTATGTGCACAGCTGTAGCTGTGCTTCAGGGTCAGTGATTGGATATTTTAACTCTCAGTCTCACTTGTGGGATTCTTCTGACAAATCACATAAGTACGGTGTCACAAATGTCTTTCTCTGATTGGTGCAGTCAAATGAGCTAGCC
This sequence comes from Medauroidea extradentata, assembly GCA_003012365.1. Classification (NCBI taxonomy): domain Eukaryota; kingdom Metazoa; phylum Arthropoda; class Insecta; order Phasmatodea; family Phasmatidae; genus Medauroidea; species Medauroidea extradentata. Next base: position 582 of record PNEQ01021254.1, read on the forward strand.
ATGAAACAGAACTGCCGATGTGCACGTAAGGCGCTGAAACGAAAAGATGCAAACATCTTTTCGCAACGAAATCATGGCGCTGCTTCTTTCCTTTCTGTTAATTTGCAGTTTACTGGCACTTTTTTTTTTTAAATACTCAACGTTTGACCAATCAGTAGCTGCCTTTTTGTATCGCTACTCTTTAGGCAATTACTACGGACAGAAAAATTTCGTGAATTCAATTACCTGCATGCTAGACTCAGCTATCCTGTGCATGCTCAATCCCTAACCATTTGTCAACTTGCTTCGATTTACTGGAACAGCAGGAAACTGACGTAGAGCCCGGTAATTTTCGCGAAAAGAATTTTGCAGCACTTTGTTTCAGTGCCTTACGTGCGCACCAGCATCTCTGCTATGTGATCAGTGATTGGATGTCTTAACACCCAGCGTCTGGAAGTTAAACCCGCAAATCACAGATGTGATGTGTGGTAGTTATCCGTGTACTGATTGGCATAGTCAAATGAATAACGACTCTGCACGAAAACACTCTGTCAATAGCCATGAAGTTGAGCTGCAGGTGTACACGTAAGGCACTGAAACAAAGTGGGGCAAAAATCTTTTCGCGAAAACTACCGGGCCCTATGCATAGGAAAACGGATTCTATCCTGCAGGTCATTGAATTCGCTAAGTTTTCATGTCCCTAGCAATTACTTATTAGTCAAATCAGTAATATAAGTTTGTCAAGTCGTTAGGTAAAGTTTGTATTTTTCATTCTCTTCTTCGCTGATTATTTTACATAAAACGCATGTTCTGATGCGGGCCATCTGAAAATGTGCATAAACTTCTGAAGTCCTCACAAATGCCTTGGTTGGCGTAGTGGCTAGAGCACTCGCCTCCTACCAAGGTGATCCGGGTTCGATTCCAGGCGGGGTCGGTCCCCTCATTTTCTCATGGGGGAATCTTGCCGGACGATGCCGTTGATCGGCGCGTTTTCTTGGGGATCTCCCGTTTCTCCCGCCCCTTCATTAAGACGCTGCTTCATACTCACATCATGTCACCCCTCACCAGCGCTAATAATCTAGTTGCTCAGTGCTGACCAAAATTTCTTCACTCCATAAATGCTGTTGTAACTTCCAAGTTTGTTGTCAGGACACCGCATTGGTAGAGGCAATGGTTTTTGGTGTAAATAATTACTACGTAACATTTTGTTTCAGTGCCTCACGTGCACATCTGCAGCTCTGCTTCGTGGTCAGTGATTGGTTGTTTTTAACTGTCAACATATTTGGGATCTACTCGCAAATCACAGACGGGTGGTGTCGCAGTGACGTTATTCTCATTGGCACAGTCAAATGAGTGACGCATCTACACGAACGCAGGCTGCCAATAACTACGTACCAGAGCTGCAGATGTGAACGTGAGGAACTGAAACAAAATGTTGCATAATCCTTTTCACCAAAAATCATTGCCTCTACGCATTGGTCACTCTAAGAAAGCGCCATGTGCAGTTATTTAATAACAATTTTTCTGTTGTCCATGCGTCAGTGTCCTCAAGAAAGGCTCACTCTATCGTGAACAGACTATAGAAGCTTCAAACGAACGGTTACGAAACCCTCGTCCTGATACAAGTGATGGGAGTTGCTGATTTCCGCCAGCAAATTGACTTCGCTCGTTGGGTTTCGCGCCGCTGCGTTGATAAATCTGACTTCCCGCGCATAGTTCAGCGCGATGAGCGGGTTAATTTCACACGCTACGGCGGCGTTCCTACATCGACAGAAATCACGCATCAAGGATAATGAGGACCCACGCTCGGTGGTCGAATGCCGCCGTCGGCAGTTCCCACTGGAGTATCCGGGCTGGAAAACCATTGGCGAACACATCATTTTCCGATCACGCATTTCCTCACCGTTTGAGTGGCCACACGCTCCGTATATGTTGTACACCATCCTATCGAGAATTATAATATACGTGTGTGTCCGTGTGTGTATAAAATTGTGGCCTCGTTAACTTTTCTTGAGTAAGATTAAATCTATACACTGGATTTATTACCGCTATAACTATATTAAGAAGTGTGTTGGAAAAATACAGATTCCACGAAATGAAACGAGTACATAACCAACAGTTTACAGGAGTTCTACCTTTGCCGTGCATAAAAACAGACATCCACTCACTGCCACGTAAATTAAAGTTTTTTTTTTCTGTACAGAATTAGGTCGAAGGGAAATCTGTATTCCTGACATTTTTTCTTGTTAAGTTGCACCTTTTACGTGGAAAGCATTTTACTTCAACAGTGTATTCGTTTGCTGGCTGAATTTCAACAATTTTTTGTTAAAGTATCAATAAATCTTTTTGCAGTTTTGCATTGTGAATTCCGTTGACAACGGAAGTGAACTTGTAAAGCCTGTTTTATCGACTCATGCTGTCATTGTCATCGTGCTTCACCTTTACGTCCGAATTTCTTTTATTTTTTATTTTAAAATTATAGATAAGTGTACAATGGAACCTAAATGTACAGTATATCAACCAGTTGGTATAACATTTTTATGCCATAAGTACTTGTGTTAATATAGCGTTAATTGGCAGACATGAGTGTTACTTATTATTTCTTCGTATCAATAATTAGCCGAAATCTTATTTTTTATGACTAAAATAAGGATGTATTGTAAAAATAGTTTTCAACGTGTGAAGGATGGTTTTACGATATCTTCTTTATTTATATACTTTAAACTGTTCTAATTCTTAAAAACAGCATAAATAGGAGACTGTGGCGTTAAGAGTTAAAGGGCCGGACGCGTGAGCTTGCTGTAGCGTTGTATGGAATGTATTATTTTGTGTAACTACTAGAAATGTTTCTATTACGTTTATCTACGCAAAGAAGGCACACTTCAGACTTCGTCTCTACGGATTTGGAAATGCAGTCCACTATTTAAAGTCATGCCTTCCAAGCTCCTCTTCGAAGGTGCTAAACATGAATTTTTCACGTTGCTGTAGCGGAGAAAATATCAACCGTAATAGTAAAACAAAATCATATAAACCTTCATTGGACCTTACCGCATGTTTTCCGCAAACAAAATAACAAGGTCATTGCTTGAAGTCCCACTGGAAAAATTCTACGAAATCACTGCACGTTCTCAGTTCTTCGCGCCTAGAGTAGATGAGGTGTTTGACGGACATGTTATATTCTACATCGATTTCCCCGTTTCCGTGTCTCGAACGTAAAAAAAAAAAAAAACTAGCGTCTTTTAACTCTTAAGATGTACCTACAATTCCCAGGCTTCCCAACCTGTCTGTGTTGCAAGGCTGCTTGCCCCAAGCGAGTCACTTCCCATGACCAAGGTCGTGCAATTGCAGGGGTCCTAGCCTTGTTCTTGACTTTGCTTGGTTTTACTTCGCCCGAGTGCGGGGCCACCAGGTGTACAAACTGCTTCTGTACGACCATGGATGACTTATTTTTCAGTGATAATAAGGGAAAAAGTAGAAAAATGTGCATTATTTCGTCATGTTTCTCCTCTAAAACTAAAGAAAGGCCGACTATGTTTGGTCGAACTTCGGGGGTGTTTCCTCGTCCGTTATAAGTACGCCTAAACTGTAAAAAATACTTCAAAAAATCAAAATAGTTAATTTTCTAATAAACTGCGAACGCGTCGAGCGACATTTTTTTTCGTCCACAAAGTACCTGTCACATTTACATTTTGCCTTGTTTAGAGCATCATAGTGTTTTTAGTCTGTGTCGTTATTTTGAGTAAACACTCAGGATATAAATTCTTGTCTTTATTGATGACTGATAAATACAATTGAGTGTGATTGTTTATATAGGCATAGAGTTGTTCAGAATCCAAAACACCAAGAAAATTTATTTAAATTGGCAACATTCTACGTCTTATGTACGTACATATTCTAACCAGTTTCATTTGTTAAAAAATACCGACGAATCTCGTTGCTAAACATTTCCAGTGCAGGCGGGGACGCAACGCAGTAAACTCGGTACACTTTTGGCTAAAGGCAGACCAATAGTAATGAACGTTGTTCAGTTCAGTAGATGTGTTGGATGTGGTGTTATCCAATGGAACGATGGCTAGTAGAAATACAGAAAACAGCGGTACTTTCGAATTGTCATTGGGGATTTGAGCGACGCTTCGTATGATCTCTAAGCTAACTTCACTCCATACAGTCATTGAAAACAAGTAAAATAAGGTTTGCCTATTTTAAGTTTGGCTGAAGGCCATCATTTTTTGTATACTGTAGGCTTATGCGAATGCGACGATGACATGTCTATTACTGTTTCAAATGTTGTATGGGGTTGAGAAATAGCAACCTGTGAACGTTTCACACGTACGCAAAAGTAGCAATCACAACCTGTGAAATTATATTGAAATAGTGATTGTGGAATAACAGACTAGCAGTCGTGACCTAATATTGCGATATGTAATAGCAAGTATCATGCCTACAGTGTTCACGGCTGCCATAAGATTTCCACTTCACAGTTTCACACATATTTGTGAAAGCACGCATGAATTATTTGCTCACACTACATGTAGCCTGTGGTGAATTACACTTAAGTAGTTTGTGCTCGCCATGAATGTAACATAGGGCCTGATGATCATATCTAATTTGGGGGAATATGTACTGTTTCAAATAGTCTTTGTGCAAGGTTGTGTGTAGTGTGTGGCAAGTTTACAAAGAAGAAAATTGTAAATTGCGATTGGATGCTGAAACACTTTGACCAGTTAAAGATTGCCTCCCTTCGATGGTATCGGCATTTGAACAAGATTTTATCCAACCGCACTGAATATGTGCTATATTGTTGTAGTATTTGAGTTTAAACTGCTTCACCTTATAGAACGTAACATTTTTCCTGTGCGGGCAGTCATGCCGTTGGCCTTGCCCGAGTTGGCTCGGTAGTTGACTGCAGACGTGCCGTGCGTATGACGACGAATGACGTGCGTGTGTATCCTCATATGTAGTCTGCTCGTCACGCAGCCGGCGAACTCGTGCCGATGTCCCTCGCCCGCGCTTCCGCGAACCTTATCAGTATCACGTCCTTGAGGAGCCTGATATACGGCTGAGTCGTAGCTCGCTTCGGGAATGTGGCCTGGTGTGATTCATCTTCGGCCACGTATCACCTGGCACAACGCTTTCTAATCGCTTACCGCCGAGCGGCACGAAGACTCCCACAAAAAAAAAAAAAAAACTTGGTAAGTTGTCGACGCTTTCCTTCGGCCGCGACAAAGACCGGAGATGAGAGCTAGAAATATGGCAACGCGTCCAAAGGGAAACTTTTCTTCGGGTTCTTTATTCGTCTGAGTACACAAAGATTGTATTAAAATATTTTTGATCTTTATTCAACGCGGAGTTCGCGGAGTTGAATGGACCTAAACGGGTGTTCACGTGACGAAGTATACGTGAATATTGCAGTGAAAATGAGGACTTGACGTCACAAGGCAGGATGAAAACGTGAATATTAGAAGGTGATGCTGGCGTCGGCTAAGAGGGCGTGGTGGTACTACGGGTCGTTCACGATAAAGTGAACACTGCATAAAGTTTTCTTTCAGCCGTTTTGGTAACTTAGCACTGTGGTTAGTCACTTCTTGCGCTCCACGTCAGGGTATTATTTTACGTATGTTACGTTAAGTAAACGCAAAGTCACGTTTCGACTTATCGGGATTAGAGTCCATACCCAAAATATGTTTGTCAGAACAGTAGTAGTAAGAAAATTCTGTGTAGTGCAGTAGTCGACTTATTCCGTGCAATATTTTGTCTCATTGTGCACATGAAATGTTATATCGTAGGCCTTCAAACATTTTGCCAGTTGACATTCCCATGTCCAATTTATCCTAGGATTCGTGTGTTGTGATTATTGTACGGCTGTATTTGGACATCCTGGATGGCTCCAAAGAAATGTCACCGTGGCAAAAAAAATTATATCTGCTATTGTAATTTTTTAATGTTTCCATATTGACTCCGAAATTTCTTGTAATTAGTCAAAGAAAATATATGTAACGTTCCTATTTACGCTTGTAAGGTGCCTCCGTAGATTGGTTGCGGTTGCCTTTGTGAGGCACAGAATCGGTGGAGCGCTAAGTGTGCCGCTGACCGCGCAAGCTACTCATGTGACCGTATAATTGTATTTATGTACAGCAATGCGCAAAGTTCAACGCTTGTTTTTTGTATGATTAGAGGCAGTGGTTTTTGGTGAAAAGAATTAAGCAACACATTGTTTCAATACCTCACGTTCACATCTGCAGCTCTGGTACGTAGGTATTGGCAGTGTGCTTTTGTGTAGAGGCGTCACTCATTTGACTGTGCCAATGAGACTAACGTCACTGCGACACTACACGTCTGCGATTTGTGGGTAGATTCTAAAATACGCTGCGAGTTAAAAACAGCTAATCACTGTCCATGAAGCAGAGCTGCAGATGTGCACGCGAGGCACTGAATCAAAATGTTGCGTAATTCTTTTCACCAAAAATCACTGCCTCTCTGTATGATCTTTGAAATAGTTGTGCTGTAGGATTCCATGACTGGATTTATTATTTTGAACGTAGTGCATTGCGATATAGATGTCCGTCAAAGAAAACTAGAGAGAATAAAAAACACATAAATAAGTAGTGTGTGCTTTAGTCAACATGATACGTACACAACACAAAATTCCACAGATGGAATTGGGTCAAATAAAGCAAGGCCAGCCAAATAAAAAAAAAAAAAGTAAGAAAATCAGACACCAGCAAGGCAGACAACCCAGGTTCGAGGTCTGCTTTGGCAAAGGGACAAACATATAATATGATTCATTACTTTGTGTTTTTTTGTAATACTTTTGATATTTTTTTCCAAAAACGGCAGTTTTAAATTTAAAAAAAAATTCCAGGGTTGTTAAGGGACCCAAAAATCTCTTCCAATCAGTGTAGTGAATATTTAAATGTATTGGATCATAGTTTGAGGTGTGTGTTGTTCTACGCCGATACACAGCGAGGTTTGGTTTAGTTAAACAAAATTTGGTTGGTGCAACCGAATAATTTGTTTACTGCGAAATAAATATTTTTGTTGCTGAAACAAAGTTATTTAGTTGTTTACATTTTGTTTCTACAGTGTAATATTCGGTGAATTCAACAAACTATTTGTTTGGCTGTGTCTAGATGTTTGTGCCAAGTAATTAAAAAAAGACCACGTTGTAGCACCGATTATCGAACTCGGGACCTCTTGTATTGAGAATCACTATTAAACTTCTACGGCCAAGGCTAAAGGTTGCTTACTGACACATCTTAATACTTCTTGTAAAATGCATGTTATTTACGCAGTTGTATAGTAACCCACTTCATGTATTTATTACTATTCTGTTGAAATTGTGTCGGGGTTGTACCTGAATAAAGAATAAATAATCTTACAAATATAGCTACAATGGCAGTTGTTACAAAATGTGCCAATAACGTTTATATGTGTGATTACAAACTACGGCGTGCACAAACATGTACTTGATTGTATATTTCTTTACTTTCGAACAAATTACAGTCGTACCGCGATTTTACGAGACCCCATGGTGCCCTAGTATGACTTTGTAAAATCGCAGACTCTTAAAATGCGGGACTTGTAAAATCGGGGTTCTGCTGCATTACATTTTCGTCAAGCAAATATTTTATTGTCAGGGTAAGTATTTAGCCAAACGAAGTACATATTTTGCTTTGTCAACAAAGTCAGGTGTATTGGTATTTTGGTCTGGTAAGACTAATGCCCAAGGAAATGTTTATTTAGCCACGTTCAAACAAATGTTTGGTAAGATATCTTTCATGCAATACACGTTGTAAAGGAACAATCGTAACTTGCTGTAAGACATTTGAAGCGCAGGTTAGGACGACCTCATAAAAACTGTGTATCACCTACAAGAATGTACCATGACTAGACGTCGTGGAAAATTGCAAGAATCTTTCGTGCGACTGTATTTTGCAAAACTGTGCAGTGGTCTGTGACGTGTATGACTTGCGGATGGATCACAAATATTCAGTAACGGTGCACCAATGTTACCATTAGCCCAGTCAGATGGGGACACGCCAATAACGAAATAAGAACGTCGGATATTGAAGCCTAGGAAACATTGAACTTTTCCCACGATAAATCAGTGTCGCTAATCATGACTAGAGAGAAAGTGATTTCATCGTGGGAAAAGTAGACTCTTTTGAATTGTTGTTGTTGACTAGCGTTTACGTGTCCAGTGTTCTATTTCCGTCATTCGTTTGATCACTGTTGACTGAAGCAGTGAGAATTTTAACATGGCAAGACAAAACATTAGAGATTTGTCTGCTGACAGTTAAATTTTATCACATATTTGTCGTTCAGTCCTGTAAATAGAGCGACGATTTTGTGGCGAAAAAATGTTTCCACCATTTGGTTCCAGTGCCTTATGTACATATATGCAGCTCTGCTCTGGATCAGTGGTCTTGGGGTTTTACTGGCAAAACACATACGTGTGGTGTCACAATTACCTTAGTCTGATTGGTACAGTCAAATAAGAGACTTGTCTGAACAAAAACACGCTGCCAATAACCATCAAGTAGAGATGTCAAAATGGTGCAAAATATTTTTGCGACCAAATTTTGGCTCTACGTGTAAGTAAAGTCTGTAAAAATGTACAGATTCACTGACCTGTAACCTCCAACAATATTTTATGGGTTTACTGCTACAAGTAGATAACTAGGTAGCTGGAGACATACTAGTAACACTGATTATTGCTTTTGTGATGAACTTTCAATTTGTGTTGCTACAATACTCCTAATTAACACTTTTGTAAGTATATATACGTCAATAGGAACAATCAGAAGGGTAGTGTAGACATCTGAAGATAACTTATGGGTAGAGACCTAAACAATTCGCGTTTTCTTTCAGGCACAAGCTAGAATTCCAGCAACTGTAAATTCGTGCTACTGTCACAATTGGCCGTTGACTTATTTAATACCGCCTTGAAGTGGATGATCGAATAATAAAATCGTAACTAAATGCGGGCCCATTATACTGTGTCAACTAGCAGCTAATGAGCATCTGTTGTCTGCTTGAACACACATATATTCTTGAAGACTAGCCTACAGGTCAGTGAACTCACAAAAATGTCCGGTCTCTACTCATGAAAAAATTAAGGTAGCTAGTTGCTGTACCAAGCTCACAATTTGTGTATTGAAATAGACAGGAGCTGATCATTGGTTGCTCGCGGACACAGTGATACCGCATGATCTGGCCTGCATTTAGTTGGTTATTTACTATTTGCCCACCGACCTTCCGGTGTCAAATAAGTCAAGGTCCAATTGCGAAAGTGACACGAAATTACAGTTGTCCAAAAACTGACTTGTGCCTAAAATAAAACCCTGGTTTTCCAGGCCCCTGCCTGTATGGCGGTACAACGAACAGTAGTTTGTCAACGAAGATTTTTTCGCGAATTTTCACTCTCTCTTATGACTTTCCTGGCGCATGGACGATGTTGTAGAACGCGTGACCAGTTTAATGCGCTGTGAAAAGAAGCTATGTGGTTCTCGTTTGACATGGTACTATGGATATTATCGCTCCGTTGTTCCCACGCGTCAAATGTGGAAAATTGAGGAAGGTACACACTCCTCTTAAGAACACGGTAGACAGCCATTTTTATACTTTTACCTGATATTCTGTAAGACATAGATTGTGACTAAATTGAGCTTTTATGGCATTTTTTATCTGTCATAGTTTTTGCACAATGGCTTGTCAATCTGAAAATTGCAATTTCATAGTTTTAAGAATGAACTCGAACCAACTAACTGACTTACCAAATTGAAATAATTTACACTGAATGACAGTGTTGGTGGCTTAAAAGTCTCTTATCTTTAAAAATAGTATTTAAAAACTACATTATTATTCAGTTTTTGGTATGTAAGTTGGTGTTAGTGTCATTCTTTCACGAGATGCAAATTTTGACTTTTACAAGCCATTATTAAAAGGCTATGATAGGTAAATAAATTTCATTCAGAGCAAAATTTAGTCGCAATTTATGTTTATAAGCGAATATAATATATATCTGCTACAAATATTTAAAAATGCTGTCTACCATGCCCTTAATGCAGCGTGTATCGTAGGAATTGGGCTGCCTCGTGGATATGGGAGGCAGCACTCCACTAGTTGGCGCCGAGAGCGATGAATAATGATTCGCGACGACCGCCTCCACCCACGGCTCTAAATGAATTACGTCGACTGGCGGCTCTCTGCGAGACGTGAGCAAACTGCCGAGTACAGAAATAGCAACCCGAGGTCAACGGCAATGTCGCGATTGTTTCCCTGTCACGCTTCAATAGCTGCTGTCATTCGTGTTTTGTTCGTGCGTCAGCTGATTCGAGTGAACAGGCACCATAATAATAAATCGTCTGTTGTTTTATTGGTCTGCACATTTTCACGTTAAAAAATTTACTGGTTTCAAATATTTACGTGGCCAGTAAAATAATACATGGATTAGTTCTGTCGCGACCTATGAGACACCGAGCTAGGAGCCGGGTTCGATTTCCGGTTCAGGTCATCCTGGTGAATTTCTCGGAGGCTTTAAGGCCTGGCTCCTTAGTTTTGCAGTGGTTCGAAAATATATATTTTTAACGCAAATTAATACATGTGCCAAAAATTCATTCTTACCTTTTTAACACTTATATATCATCGTTTTTATCTGTATTTGTCTGTTGCAATACACCTAACGGATTTTGTAGATTTTGCCCCTGAAATATCACATATTTTGTTGTAAAAATAAGTCAAAATTAAGGCAAATAATTTTTTGCTAGCGAACGGTAGATTGTTTAAAAAAAAACGATCTGGCAAAATTGTGTATCGTATGACTGTACAGTCTGAAATTTTTTCAAAGCATTTTGTTAAAAAATAGTCGAAATATTTGCAATTGTTTGAAATAAATGAAAGATCATGGCCTTAACCATAGCCATCTTTAGTAGAAGGCCGCGGCCTTAGATCTGGTAACCCTGCACTCAAGGGTCATTTTAACACTTATTTTAGCTCTCCAAAGGCAATGGCTGTGCCTGATTCGTTATTGTGCCCTACATACAGGCGAATCAGGGGAAGCCACTGCTGTTCGCGAGACAAAAGAAGTGTTAAAATGACCCTTGAGTGCAGGGTTACCAGATCTAAGGCCGCGGCCTTCTACTAAAGATGGCTATGCCTTAACATAGGACGTGGCCAATTTTTCTAGTTCCTGTGCTTGTGATAAGTTCGGTGTAACCGTTTGTAATGAGCTCGCTGCTGAATAGACGTAACGCCCAATAAAAATATAAACAAACGCGTGTTTGAGTTTTTCCTTGCGTTGTTCTTACAGGGGCGTTATATTACAGTTGTACTGGATTGTTTTCAGGTGACAATGATACTATGCCCCATGTTGAAATGGCGCCAACTGTCAATATGGGGTTGCTGAGGGAAGGACAGGGTTGTGATTTGTGGCAGCAGAGGTGGGGGAAAATGCCCCTCTCCCGCGATTTTAGAATGAAAAGTGTATAAAAAATGTTTGCGTACGTAAGCACTTAAAACTTTAGTTTTTTTTTATTAAAGTTTCTAATTTTACACATGCTTAATTAACAAAAAAGTTGACACTTAAGCTATTGTAAGTTGAGCAGATCATTGCAATAGTTAATTCGTATAAAAATAAAAAATCTGCCCCCTCCCCCAAGAAAAACCTGAAATGACGCCCCTGTGATAAGGAAGTTTGCTGTGGATCTGAGTGACGCAGTTGATACGTCAAGACGGCATGAGCGACGTAGGTAAGGGGAATCAAAGTGGGTGCTGGATAGCAGGAGAGAGGTATGCTGCTGGAGGCAGCGGAGGAAACCCCTGTTGTAGAACCGGCAGAGCAGGGCGGAGGATCCACATGACTGTTTGACCGACAGTCAACTGGACAGCTACGTACCATGCTGCTGTATTGTTGCACCCTCAAAGTCGTGAAATGAGGAACTGTTGGCCGAAATCCACGCCAGATAAATAAAAAATTAAGTGTGAGCTGTTACAGCCACTCACACGCGCAGTTATGTAGTGATGTTTCCAGAACCCGACACGTCCAACAGGACGAGGAGTTATGCCCCTCGACGTGAATGGCGGACAGGGTGTTGGGAGGGTAGCCTTCGAGTCAGAAAAAGAAACAAAAGTTCCGGTAACTTACATTTCAAGACTATGACTGTAACTAAATGACCTGTGCAAACATAACGGTGGTGGACCCGAGGTGTCTTACGACATGATACCTCTTCCGCGTCTCGCTGTCGACTGACATGGCGGCGGGCGGGTTGAACGCCAATACACTGCCACTTCTTTGATTAGACGACAGCTGTTTCGACATAATTTTAATGACTGCAAGCCAGTACTAAATAAGGAAATAACTCGTCGTGAACTCATATCACAGAATATTTAGGAATACAGAAGTGAAATAGCCGGTATGGCGACGAACTCAGTCACACACGCCAGCACAGGCTTCGCTGGCCAGCAACATGGAGGAAATACCTACCGCCAATCAGCGTAAGGCGACTGCCCTGATAGTCGGCAGCAAGGGCAATAGAAAACCTGCCGTAACATGCAGGAGCCAAACAAACATGGGCAGTCAATAAGCGGCGCAGTCCGCTTGCGTCAAACGAGCCGCCGAGACATTTCAAGTCTGTATTACCATTTAGTGTGGACTTGTGTGTAGAGACAGGAAATTTCGCGGAAAAGATTTTTGCCTCACTTTGTTTCAGTGCCTTACGTGTGCACCTGCATCTCTGCTTTGTGGTCAGCTATTGGATGCCTTAACATCCAGCGTGTGAAGGTTAAACCCGCAAATCACATACGTAATGTGTGGCAGTTATCCGTATACTGATTGGCACAGTCAAATGAGTAACTACTCTGGACAAAAAAACACTGTTATTAGCAGAGAGATGGTTAGAGACACTGGAAAATCGCGGGAATAGTTGACTGTTTGATAGGTTCCAACATGCTGTATATAACACTGAATCTTTTGTATTGACATTGGTTATAGTTTATTTGAAGCATTGTTTCTATGCCCAGTTAGAATTGTACAGCTTGGACACATAGCATGTGTGATTCGCCACAAAACTGTTCCCACGTGTCACGGTTAATATACTATAGTTTATTGGAGACTATATGCCAAAAATTTTCGCGATTTTCCAGTGTCTCTAATGATGGTGTATCGCGAAAATGTTTTGTGTCAACATACCCTTGAAAATGCTGTAGTTTTTTGCCACAACGCAGCTGTCTGCCGACCAATAACAGCCATAAAGTATTACAACATCAGGATTATTACTGGCTCTGTCAAATAGGGTAACAGTTCCAAGTACAAGCGAAAGACAGTAATCTTTTGATAAGCTGAACGTGTGTTGAAATCCAGCAAACAGTCAAGTTTTCCCGCGATAAACCATCATATCTAGTTATTAGCCATGAAGTTGAGCTGCAAGTGTGCACGTAAGACACTGAAACAAAGTGGCGCAAAAAACTTTTCATCACAAATTCCCGTCGCTACTCATGTACCTGCTTATATGGTTACAAGCCAATGAATATTCTACTGTGACCAGTACGTGTATAGGACTGAGAAGTCTAGGCTGCTACCAGATGAATATACGTAATACTCGTGCCTCTACGTATGGCTAGAGACTGGAAAAATTCGCGTGTTCATTGCCCTGTAGGCTAGTCTCCAAGAATCTCTGTGAACTGAAGCCGGCGCCAGCAGGTCATTGGTTGCTCGCTGACACAGTGAAATTGGCCTGCATTCAGTTACATCGCAATAATTGGCTCAGCAACTTCAAAGTCGTACATATATATGTCAACGGCCAATTGTAAGTGTGGCACGAATTTACAGTTGATGGAATTTTATTTAAAGAAAATGCGAATTTTTCATGTCTCTACTCATGGTAGTTTGCACGTTATTTCATAGTCCAGAGATACAAACGTCGAAGATTCCATTCAACACGCGGAAGGATATGTTCGGCGGCTCGTTTCATAATTGCATGCCTTGCGGAAACATTAGTTCAGTAATAACTGGTCCAGATGTGCAGAAAATCGTAGGCTCGTGACATAAGACTTGGTTTACATAAGTGGGCAAATGCCGCTCGAACAACGGACTTTGGGGTCGCTGGGGTTGAAGTGGACACGCCGGGATTAGACAGTCGGGTAAATGCTGTTCATAAAATAAGGCTGTGTACGAGCACCTGGAGCCATATATAAAAATAATTAACATTCTGAGGGAAGGTCTCGCGACGCATGCTGTTTTTCATTCCTGTGGTCAGCTATATTTTGCCTCCTCCCTCAGCCGCAGTCCAGCGCAACGTCACCCCCTCCCCCACATGCACACAGACCTTATATATCTACAATCATGACTGAAACAACTACTTTATGAAGGGGCCTTGTATTTATTACTTGGTCGGTAGCTACACCGGACAGCTTGAACATAAACAATAACTAGAGACCTGAAAAAATCGCGTTTTCTTTCTGACGCAAGCTACAATTCCAGCATCTATAAGTTCATGCTACTGTCACGGTTGGTCGCTGACTTATTTTACACTGCCTTGAAGTCGATGATCCAATAATTAGAGACAATTGAAAATCACGAAAATATTTAACATGGTATCCAATAAACTGTAGCAACTTAATCGTGACACGTGTGAACAGTTTTCTGGCAAATCACACACGCTGTGTGTTCATTCTGTACAGTTCTAATTGGGTCTGTTGAAGAGGGACACAGTGCTTCATGTAAACTATAGCCAATATAGGTGCAAAACCTTTAGCGTTGTACATAGCATGTTGTAGCCCAGCAAATAATTAACTTTTCCCGCGATTTACAAGTGTCTATACCAATAATACAAACGTAACTAGATGCGGGCCCATTTTACTGTGTCAGCTAGCAGCCAATAACAGCTGTTGTCAGCTTGAATACACAGATATCCTTGACGGCTGGCCTACAGGTCAGTGAAACGCGAGTATTTCAGGTATCTAGCAGTAAGTGTCATACGATTAAAGTACATGCGTTTTTATAGCGGGTTAGCGGCATCTTTGAATTTTTTTTCCCTTTTAACTTTCGAAAATATCTGTTGTTCGTAACTGTTCGTGTTATAAAGAGTCAACTGTACATTTTATTGTCTGTAATGTATAATACCGCTGAAGAGAAGCCACAAAATGTTTCTTCAGTCATGTCTCCCCAGTATGCTTTGAATAAATAATATAGGTTGCTTATCATAAGTAAGCACATTTTAAGGGCCTATTTCCCCCTTCTCCTTGGCAGATTTCTATTTTTCTATTACATGTCCATACAAACATATCCACGTGACTATGAAAAACTATGGCTTCATTCCTTTGCTCTCAAAGCAAAAGGTAGTAATGCCGCTGTAAAACATATTCATTTGTTGGCAATGCGTGTTTGGAAGGCCTTTGAAAGGGATAATTTTACAGTGAGCCTACTATATACAGAATTTGTTAGGGCGTATGTTAATTTCTTGTAGACAAATAGGCGTACGCCGTTTTTAAGGTTGCCAGATAATGGTAAAATTGGTCGTGAAAAAGTAATTCTACAGCAAGTGTAATTAATTATAGTGATTAACGATGAAATAATATTTGAAGTTTTGGACGTTATTTTTCTGCGTATTTAAATTTTCCTGTTACTTTCTAAAACAAACACGGTGGTTAGAGATCAAAGTAAATCCTGCAGTTCCACGAAATGTGTCATAAAAACCCAGAGTTTTTAAAACAGATTAACATACCAGTTGCGACTTATTCTCATAAAACGAACGCGAATGAACTTTGCTGGAGTGCTTTACTGAGCACGTCTGATTTCGTTTTGCACAAAGCCAAGTTTCGTACAAAAATGTGGAGTGTGGAAATGGCAGTGATTTTATTTTCGCGCACTAGATTGAACTAGAACAGGTCATGACACTAATCAATTATTTCCAAAAGTTAATTAAAATTTTATAGTTATTAATCAGTTCCTGTAAATATTTACGGCCTTAATATAATCTGTATGTAATGCGTAGGTAACCATTAATGGAATCGTAAAATTTATTGCAATGTCAGTATAATTCTATCATCAGAAAAAAAAGTATCCATTCTGTCCGTAAAATTTAAAAAGTTAAGGCATTTTATAATATTGAACCAGAGTACAAACTACGTGTTTCGTGTTCTTCGCTCGTTTAATTGCGATGTCTAATGACTTCAGCGCGACATCTGCCAGAGTGTATAATGAAACATATTCATCAACATGGTCCTTGTTAAACCTTTCGTTAATACAAAAAAAAAAGACTGAATTCCTCTGGGATTACCTCCCCCCCCCCCCCCCATTTTCGTGTGTGTTTTATATTTGTTTTTTTTTTTCCTGTTGGTTTTTGTACTTTGTCATTCAACGCAGGTTTGATCAGCAAAACATGAGCAATGGCGTACGTCCACAAATCAATAAATTCTAACTTTCGTTATACATTTCGCAGTGTTTTATCTTGGCAAATGTTTTCTGAAAGTTTGTAAATCAGTCCTATTACGTAGCCATGCGTCGATATTATTTTGTGACTTGAGAGACGGATTTTGGGGTGAAGTTCTCGCTTGGCGCACAGATGGTGTTGTAGCGTATTACGCAAAACAACTTAACGTATACATAATGCTTTCTTTTTTTAATTCAGCATTCTTGTTAGATACATAATATTCGGGTCTCTCAAAATGGCTTAAAACTACTTTTTTTTTTTACTGCTGTAACTCCGGATACACCACCTGAATTCGTAAAGTGCAAAGCGAGAGGCATGAGTTGCCCTTCATACTGTCCAAAAATAAATTTGTTAAGGTGAGCGCGCAAATTCCCCTAGGAACAAGACTACAAGGGAAACCTTGCACGCCAGTTTGACGCGCTGCGAATAGAGGCGATATGCTTCCCGCAGAGCGTGATTCTCTGGCTCTTATGGACGACTTGAAGTACACGCCCCCTGACGTCACCGCAGGGGAAATACTGTGGGAAACAAAGATTGTTTACAAACATGCTGATTTGTTAGTTGGTAATTGCAGAAAGCAAAAATGTTGCGCATTCATTTATTTGCACGCAAGGGTAAAAAATAGTAGTTTCTACTTCATGGTTAAGATACGCAAATACATAAGATTAATGTTTACCTGAAAAAAAAAACACCTGCAAATTCCAAACAAATAATCAATTTTCTTGACGTACATCTCATCCGGGACATTTGACGCCAAACAGCTAAATTAAGATTATGTTCGGCTGTGGTATCCATGGAGATAGGAATTGTATCCCACACCTGACTGAAGCTCCGCCTCTTTTCAAGTCGTCCATTGCTTCGCTGTTTCCACGCGTCAAACGTGGGAATCTGTAACCGATGAAGACTATTCTTAACCCTCACTTGTTTTGGGGTTTCTCTTTGCAAAGCTCAGGCATATAGTGTTACAATAACCTGAGTCTGATTGGTGGCGAGTAAACTTGGCAGTTTGCTGGGTTTCAATGTACGTACAGCTTACTGAAATATCACTGGCTTTCGCTTGTACGTGATCCTATTTGACTGAGCTAATAATAAACCCACTATTGTAATATTTGGTACCTGTTATTGGTCTGCAGGCAGCTACGTTGTGCCAGACGTATATCACCCATCATTAAAGGTGATGGTTAGAGATGATGGTTTATCGCGGGAAAACTTGACTATTTGCTAGGCTTCAACGTACGTTCAACTTATCAAAAGATTACTGGCTTTTCCTTGTACGTGGAGCTACTGCCCTATTTGACTAATCCAATAAGAATACCGCTATTTTAATATTTGATGCACGTTATTGGTCTATAGACAGCTACGTTGTGTCAGTGTTTTCAAGGCTATGTTGGCACAAAACATTTTCGCGATATATCATCATCTCTAGTGATGGTATAACGCGAAAATGTTTTGTTCCAACATACCCTTGTAAACGCTGTAGTTCTTGCCACGTATAGTATTCGGTGATATACGTGTGACACAACGTAGCTGCCTGCAGACCAATAACAAGCATCAAATATAACAATAGCGGGATGCTTATTGACTCGGTCAAATAGGATAACAGCTCCAAGTACAAATTTAAGCCAGTAATCTTCTGGTAAGCTGAACGTGTGTTGAAATCCAGCAATCAGTCAAGTTTTCCCGCGATATACCGTCACATCTACCCATCGTACATGTTGCAGGAAATTGGAGCGTTTTCAAGGCTGTGTTGGCAATAAAAAATTATGGCAACTTACTAGCTGTACTCTAAAAATGGTTTAAAAAATCTTTTCGCGACGAAATCATGGCTATATTTATAACTACAGCCACAAGTTTGTCACGAAAAGATTTCTGCAAAATTTCGTTGCAGTGCCTGACGTGAATATCTGAATTTTTATTGACAGGTCTGTGATTTGCCAGTAGAAGTCCCAAGACGAGTGATAGTGATAACATGCTGTCAATTACCAAGAATGAATAGTTGTAGATGTGCAGATTTAGGCATTGAAACTGAATGATGAAAAAAGTTTTTTCGCGACAAATCGTGGCTATATTTATAAGAACCAACTTCCGCTGCCCATAGTCTGATGGTTCGCGCAACCATCTGTAAACCCGTTATACGGCCCTGCGTGTGTGGTTGCCTAGCTCCAGAATTACAGGCGCTTTCACGTTGGCCGTACACGTGCGGTGATGAATCACACCTTGCGTAGCGAGTGAAAATATTTTCGTGCGAGAGTTCTCGCCTCCCTCGTATATCACCGTTCGTGCACTGCAACGTAATGTATCATGTCGATTCTTTTTCTCGCTATTAAAAAACAAACATACTTCAAACTTCGCTTCAGTGCTTTTAAAAACCAACTTTTGGCTGCAAGAAACATATTAGTGCTCTTAAAAAATCTTAACAATGGCATTATCAGACTGCTAAAGCTGAAAAAATACCAATCTGAACGTAAAACATAAACATGGTAGGTTTTTTCAACGGGATAACAAGCGATGGCCCTGTTATTGTATTAGTAGAGACGGGAAAAATTCGCGGGTTCACTGACATGTAGGTTAGCGTGGTAGAATATTTGTGAACTTAAGCTGACAGCATATGCTCATTAGCTGCTTGCTGTTAAATTGATATAGGTGTGTGTTGGTTGCATTTTCATTATTGAGTCAGCGACTTCCAGGAGGTGTCATATAAGTCAAAGGCCAATATTGTGAAAGTAACACAAACTTACAGCTGTTGGAATTCTAGCTTGTTCCCAAGAGAAGACGCTAATTTTTCATGTCAGTATGTATTCGAGAAAAGTATGTGGTGAAGTCTAGAGAAGGATTTTATGACTTCGTTTAAGATTGAGGTTGATATTTTCTCAGCTACAGGACAGCAATGTGTAAAAGTCATTTTTAGCATGTTTGAGGAGCTTGGTAATCATGTTTTTAATTACTGAACGGCATTTTTAAAACCGTAGGGACACAGTTTGAAGAGAGTCTTTTTCTTTTTTGTAGATGAACGCATTATAAACATTTTCAATATTTAGCCTATACATGAATAAATACTTTCTGTACCACGCTACAGCACGTCTTACGCGCCCAGGGGAGCGATGAAATATCGCATTTTATGGGTGCAACGCAAAATGCCATAGAAGAAACATCCAACTTGCTCTGCACTTGCGTTGCGCTGCGTCGGTGCAAATAACAGATGGCGATATTTAATCGGCCCCCTGGTCCACTATCTTGTTCGTTGTGCGTTGTACGTCACAACATTGCACACTATGGTTAGAGAAGGTGATTTATCGCGGGAAAAGTTGCCTGTTTGCTAGGCTTCAATGTAATGTATTCATTTCTGCTTTTATTTCGTTACTGGTGAGTCCGTTTTTGACTGGGCCAGTGATAACTCTGGTGTACTACTTCTGGACGTCTGTGATTCGTCTGTAAACAACTAGACTGTGCCACATAACCGTCGGCCAACAATACATGACGCAGGACGATACAGTGATTGGCAGAATACGCTGGCAGAAAACATTCTCGCGATAAATCACCTTCTCTAACTATGATATGGAAATAAATGCCTGCTATAGGGAGACCGGTGGCCACGGAGCTGCCGACAGCCGGCCCGGGACGGACTGGCTTCTTGATGGACGGGCGACGTAGCCCACTTGGTCGCACTTGCGTGACGAGAGTTGGGCTAGTGCCGTCTGTCTTGAGCTCCTTGTGCAACAACACGCCACGGTAGGAATGTGCCAGGCTTGCCTCTTGTCTAGGCGACGTTCATGTCTCCTTTGTTTGGTGTGTCTTCTAACTAGGGCGACGTTGAGTGACCTTATTTTGCCTTTTGCACTTTTGAAATCCCGCCTTGTTTCGAATAATAACAAAGACAATACTTTTACTGTAGCCTCTGGCGTTTACGTTCGACTACTTCACACTGGAAGAAATGTGTGTACTTGTAGGTACCATACGGAAATGTTTTGTGCCGACATACCTTTGAAAACACTGTAGTTTCTTGCAACACGTATGATTAGGTGATGTGCGTCAGACACAACGTAGCTGCATGCAGACCAATAACAGGCATCAAATATTACAATAGCGGGATTCTTATTGGCACAGTCAAATAGGGCAACACCTCCAAGTACAAGCGAGTCGGTAATCTTCTGGTAAGTAGAACGTGTGTTTAAACCCAGCAAACAGTCAAGTTTTCCCTCGGTAAACCAACATATCTAACCATTGATTATGATTTGTTGACAAAACACAAATAACGAAGATCCTGAAAGACACACAAAACGTATAAAAAGTACAGACGAACTTAATGTTGAAGACTTAATAGGATAGTTTTTTTCTACAGTATTCTGTAATGTACTGTACAGTATGGTCTCAACTGACGCGAGTGATCTAATTGCGTTATAAGCGTACATTACTAGGTTCTGTAGCAACGTAAATATCTCCCATGTTTCCTGGCGTTGTACGGTCCTGGCAGGCATGCCGAACCACAGGGGGTGCGGCAAACATACCTGCGTTAGCTAATTACGCGCACATGTTCCCGCGTTCCAAACACACGCATCTCCCTGAGGATTCTGGTTGTTGGGCGGATGTTATTGATCGTGTATTCATATGTCGGAAGTAATAGCGAAGTTATTATGCTCATATAAAGTAATTGCTACCGTGACCAAGGGAGCTGCCTACCTCGAGCGCGAGCAAAGATACGGATATATGTGTTATAGATAGGGACTGGAAATTTTCGCGAATTCAATGACTTGTAGGCTAGAATCCATTGTACTATTCATACTCAAGCCCCCCTCTATCCGTCAACTATTCTCCGTTCACTCTTAGTTGAGTTTTAGGATAAACAAAGCAAATTATAAACAAACATGTTCATTGGCTGCCGACCGCCGTGCACTGTGATCTTGCATAAGAAATAGATCTTTGTTATCTGTCGTGTACATATAAATTTACTACTCCATCACTTAATGAGAGAGTTTTATTAACAAATATCTAAAATATATAGACGTTACAAACACAATCTACGACGCTATATGTTTGTTAGTATAGTTATGGTTAGCGGACGACACGTCCGTACATTTGGTTCACGAGTTATTTAACTACTGGCGCACTGTTAAACGTACGAGGTTCTTGGTAAACTTGCCAGTATTTAGAGACGTACGATACTCTGAAGATACCAAAAGTTTAGTTCAGTAATAATTACCACAGCAAAAATAAGTCGGTAATATCACAATCAGATATAATGTTTTATTTTTTCAAAGTATTTTTGGACGTTAACGCGTCAATGTTGTGGTTACTGCGAATGTTTTTTTTCTCGTCCATTTTCCGTTCCAGTTCGTCCGATCCACGGCCGCGTGGTCCGAGCCAAAGTTCCTTGTTCTATTTTGTTCCGTCCTCGCGTCGGTTTATTTTTACGTCGCTTGCAGATTAGGTTATGTGATGCTGGACGTGAACAGTGAAAATGTCTTGCATGGTTTTTTCGAAACGTAGATATGTGTTCATTACTGAACAAACTGTGGTGATGTTAATAAGGCAAGAATAAAAAAAAAACTCACATAGCATTCTTTATATATATATATATATATATATATGTATAAACAAACCAATATGTGTCGTTAATCATCGACAGATTGTTTGGTGATTTTTAAAATGTAATTTTTCCAAAACGAAGTACAAAATATTCCAGGAGGAATTTACAGTAGCCTAAGTTTAATCACTCATTTTGTCGACATTTTTTTTTCTGCATGTAGTACCAAATTTTCGTTACGTTAATACCGGAATATTTGAATACAATCGTTAGTCATGACTTGACAATTACAATTAAATTTTGAAATATACTGTAATTGCACATGATGTCAATATTTTTATCAAGTTTTTATGTATTTTTTGTTTCCCTATGTCGATAACACGTACGAAATTTTCACGCAATATAGTTTTAATATATACGGCGTTGTTGTTTCCTATGATGCCGACTGTACACACTTTTGTCGGTTGGAAATAGTACGTCGGCGCGACGCACAAATTGAGCCAATTAGAAGCTAGTGAAGTGCAATGGTATTACGTTATTTGTTTACTTCAAAACTCAACTTCGAGTGAACTGAGAATAGCTGCTACTCAGTGGTACAACAGACATTGAACAAATAGACGGGGCTTTATTTAGTATGCACAGTACAATGGATTCTAGCCTACAGGTAATTGAAATTGCGAAATTTTCCAGTCCCTAGTTATAGACTGTTCTCGATAAAATGAGTGGTGGTTAAATTTTTCCTTCAGCAATTTTGCATTCATCTTTATTATTTGTAATTTGAAAATTTCCAAGAAAATAAACACCGATGTAAACGTATCCCCACTCTCAAAACTTAACATTATTGGCCCCAATAAAATACAGCTTTTCGGTATTATAAGTTTGGGAGTGCTCAGTTGAAAGTGAACAGACTATATATAAATGATATTCGATGGGGCTTAGCACCTGTCGAACCTACGCACATGTAGCCACTTTTTGTTAGTCTAGGTGAGACCCACGTTGCTATAGTGTTTTAGGACGTTTTAAAAAACAATGAAAACAATGGAGAAATACATATTTTCATTATAAAAAATTCTCAGAAACATTGTCTCCTGTTTTTCTTACGTTTTTAGTCCTGAAACAATATTCTCCTGATCGGAATCGGATTTTTTTTTTTTCGAAAGCTGTGTCACTAGGGTTCCCTGTTTTTCGCGAAAATAATTTTGCCTCCCTTTGTTATTAATAAACGGCTGTAGTTTTGAGACGTTTTTGCCATATTTTCGGTTGACTTAACAAAACATTGAGGCTACAAGGTGGAATTTCATATATAATGATTATTCAAGTATCCACGTTGCTTATTAATTATACCCATAAAAGTTAATATTTCTGGGCTAATTAAGAAGATTCATCAATTGAAAGAATGTAACTCTTGAATTGGCCATGTCATTGAACATTTGAGTTCATCATCCACCAAACATTCGGGAGAAAAACAACGCCGGAAGTGGCCCCATTGCCGCCTTTTTTAATATGTCCAGATCGAATCAGCAAAATCTCGAATGTCATTTGGTTTGCTACCATATTGGAATGTCCTCAACGAACACTGAAATAAAAATTTTGTAGAAAGTCTTCCCTGCAAAATTATACTGTAGTAACTACAAAATAATTTTGTGGTGACCACAATAATTTAGTGGTGTCTACAAAATGTTTTTGTGGTGACCACGATGTAAATTTTGCAGGGTAAATACCCACAAAATATTTTGTAGCTGTCACAATTTTTTTTCGTGAACACGATACATTGACGAGACAAGAGGTAGGCAGATGGAAATAAATACTTCCGACGTATGAAGAAGGGTGTCATTGAGGGAGGTGTGTGCGAATAATATCTATGGGAAAAGTGGGTAGCTGCAGCTAACGTAAAATAATGGAAATATTGGGAATATGTATGCGTAGGATTGGGGTAGGTAAATAATATGAGCTATTCTCCGTTCACTCTAAGTTGAGTTCTGAAGTAAACAAATAACGTAATATCATTGCACTTCGCTAGCTTCTAATTGACTCAATTTGTGCGTCGCGCCGACGTACTATTTCCAACAGACAAAAATGTGTACAGTCGGCATCATAGGAAACAACGCCGTATATATCAAAACAATATTGCGTGAAAAATTTGTACGTGTTATCGACATAGGGAAACAAAAATTACATAAAAGCTTGATAAAAATATTGACATCATGTGCAATTACAGTATATTTCAAAATTTAATTGTAATTGTCAAGTCATAACTAACGATTCTATTCAAATATTCCGGTATTAACGTAACGAAAATTTGGTACTTCATGCAGAAAAAAAGTTGTAAACGAGATGAGTGATTAAACTTACTGTAAAGTCCTCCTGGATTATTTTGTACTTCGTTTTGGAAAAATTATATTTTATAAATCACCAAACAATCTATCGATAATGCCCGACACATATTGTTTTTTTATATATAAAAAATTGCTATGCGAGATTTTTATTCTTGCCTTATAAACATCACCACAGTTTGTTCAGTAATGAAGACATATACCCACGTTTCGAAAACCATGCAAGACATTTTCACTGTTCACGTCCAGCATCACATAACCTAATCTGCAAGCGACGTAAGTATAAACCGACGCGAGGACGGAACAAAATAGAATAAGGAACTTTGGTTAGGACCATGCGGCCATGGATCGGATGAACTGGAACGGAAAATAGACGAACGAAAGAAAACATTCGCAGTAACCACAACATTGGCGCGTTAGTGTCCAAAAATTCTTTGAAAAAATAAAACATTATATCTGATTGTGATATTTCTGACTTATTTTTACTGTGGTAATTATTACTGAACTAAACTTTTGGTATCTTCAGAGTATCGTACGTCTCTAAATAATGGCAAGTGTACCAAGAAACTCGTACGTTTAACAGTGCGCCAGTAGTTAAATAACTCGTGAACCAAATGTACGGACGTGTCGTCCGCTAACCATAATTATAGTAATAAACATATAGCGTCGTAGATTGTGTTTGCAACGTCTGTATATTTTAGATATTTGTTAATAAAACTCTCTCATTAAGTGATGGAGTGGTAAATTTATATGTACACGACAGATAACAAAGATCTATTTCTTATGCAAGATCACAGTGCATGGCGGTCGGCAGCCAATGAACATGTTTGTTTATAATTTGCTTTGTTTATCCTAAAACTCAACTAAGAGTGAACGGAGAATATGGAAACAAATACTAGATGGGAGGAGAAAGATGAGACTAAAGAAGTTTTTACAATACTAGCGTCAGCCAATCAGAGCCTTGACGCTAGTGACGGGCGTCGATAACATTGCACGAGTGACTGACATTGGATTTGAGGCTAATCATTTGTGACAAATACAAAGAAGAAATTTTTTTTACATTTTAACATTCGTGCAACTATTGTTCACGTTAGAAAGAAGTTAAAAATCTTTTTTTATACTAATAAAATGTTATTGAAATATTGCTTGAGCTCGTTGAAAAGAAACTGACATTGTCTTACTTTATTTTCTAGTAGAAAATTTAACTTCTGCTTTCTAGTTTATATTCATTTATTTAAATTATGTGAGCAAAAACTGATTATCGTTCCTTCAGTTTCCGCTCACGTTTCTTCAAAAACCTTTAACACTTTAGTTATTTATCTAGCTATAAGATGGCAGCACAAGTTCGTATCGCCTGCGGCCGGCGTTGCAGGAACTCATCGAACGGAATTTACTTCTTGACTATATCGATCCAAATTTTCTATCGGGTATGTCCTTGAAGTGAAGATTTTTTTGATGGTTTTCTTAAGTTTTCCCTTTGCAGATTCTGTTTCTGTTGATAATGTTAGCTCTTTTAAGAACTTCGATAGAGTATCTCATAGACAAAGAAGGTTTTATGGAGTATTTCAAATGGATTAGAAGTGAAAATATTTTGGAAGTAACCTACTTTAGTGAATTGTTTTATCTATGCAAAACGTAGTTACCAGCCAAAGACTTAACTCAAATACCCTTTCTCCTGGCAAATTAACTACAAGCTACTAATTAATTGTGTGGTTGTGCTACAGATCAATCCGGACCACGGTCTATGAAAACACTGATTGTGTTTCCATCTCAAGCCAACAGTTAACAACAGACTACATTTCATTAATATCATATTTGCGCTCCTATTTTTCGACAAATAAACATTTTACTGTGCCACAACCAAAGGTGTTATAAAAGTTGCCATAACCTTAGAGCATGGATAACTAGAGATAGCTTGGTGCCTTTGTTGTGAAACCTACATCTAGCGATAGGCAAAATATACGAAAACCGCTACAAAATAATTAGTGTTGCGATATTCATTTGTAAAGACATTGAGAAATGAGATTTATTGACTATTGAATCTTTTATAATCAATACACAACATATTTAGTTTTATTCATTCTTTAAATTACTGGGAAACGAAAATGACAAGACAATGTAAACAGAACATGTAAACAAACTTTACTTTTTACACAAAAATGGACGAGGATGGATGGATACTGGTAATATGTGACAGCAAATCATTCTGCATATGCTTCTTTAAATGTGAGTGATATTTAAATACAATATGCTCACCTCTATGTAGTAATAATTATGAAACTTGTTTTGCTCGGTGCCCATCAACAGCTGATTAGATCTAGGAATCACTTCACAGCATGAAAAGGGATAGGCAATCAGCTCTCTAGTTGTTATCTATGCTCTAAGACCACAACAGATAATATAAAATTACTAAAACAAAAACAGAAATACGCCAAGCATGTAAATAGCAGAAAATAATAGATTCATTAGTTTCACTATGTTCTATGACTTCATGCCGCAAGGTTAGTTCCAAAGACGTTATAAAAGTTATTTCACGACACACCAGTACTAGCATCGCTGTTCTCTGGTCTTTGTAGTTGTTTGTTAACCTGTGAGCGCGGCCTAAGGCCGTGCCTGTGTGTAATTAATGCATTATGCCTTGTCCTGTGGCTTGTACCGTGGAAATTACTTGGTTTGCGATGGTAGCATACGTCGCAAATGTTTTCGCCTGGCTCAAATCTCCCGTGTCTCAACAACTTCGTGAAGTAAGGGAAATGACGGTAAGTGGAATTTGTGTGAGAGAGTATTCAGTGAATTTTCTGTATGGTATCCTAATTTAATTTTGTGTTTTGTCTGACTGGATTACGACAGGCGCAACGCGAAGAATGAAATTATCGTAATTGTGGTACGCCTCGCGACTAGGGTTACCAGACACTGAGCATAAGAAAGGAGGACATTCATGTCAAAAAAGGAGGACATTTCACTAAAAAGGAGGACAGTTATAGTATTAACTAAGAACGGGAAATATTTTCATAGATCCATGACAGCTGGCGTCTGTAGTGACGCCAAAACATGACATATTCCCCATTGTCTCAACAACAATGTCGATTGCATCAGAAGCAATTAATTTGCTTCTGCTTTGGTTCTAGCACATGAAATATTTCTTGCAGTTTTAGAGTCTTGAAACATTGTCTTACTCAGACTAGATGTACAATCCACTGATTAAAAATAGTTGTCGCTTGGACAGTTTTTTCAGACACAATAGACAAGTATGGTTTGTGGTAAATCAACACCGCGTTAATGCATAAACAATCAGTTACTTTTCTAGAATTTAAATTCAGGGAGCAAAATAGTTTTGTTTGCACAAGATTCAATTCAACTCTGGGACCCTTTCGTGTATGCAATGTCTCATCCTACTAAAAAAAACCGGACATTTTTAGCATTAAGAAAATTCCGCCCCGACGCAAAAACAATCGATAGGAAGGAGGACATGTCCTTTGCCGGATGTCTGGTAACCTTACAGTCGCGGCTAATACTTAAACGAAAATATCATATTAAATGGTTTCTTGCTATCCTTTATGACAGCCATTGTTGTTTACACTAGTTGTCAAGAACATTCCACGCATGCAAATACATTCGTAATCACATGTTGGTATAAGAAAGCGTTGATTTGTTTAATGATGCAGACGGAAATTGCACTAAATACAAATGTACCGCCATTTGCTGCTAACATTTTCAACAAAAACCTGTAGTGCGTTTTTAAGTTGTGTTGCGTTCCTGACGCGAATGAGATAAAAATATTTTATGTATATAATTCGCGTCGAGCCTTCGATTTTTGTCGTGTTGTCATATAGATGACCGGGAATTTTCGCGAAAAGAATGTTGCCCAAAGTTGTTTTAATGCCTTTGCATGGAAATTTTCTATAGTCTGTTGACTCTAAAATGAGAACTCCCCAACACTTTTAATACTCAATAACTATTTTATTCGGGCCAAATATGGTATGTCTTGAGATGGGGGGAATGTTTATACTGGTTTTTAGTTTCAGGCAAATTTTCAGCTCAAAAATAGGAAAGATAATTACAAAATAGCTGAAAGAGAACTGTAAGCAGTGGTCCCTTTATCATGAATAGTCTGTACTTTGCTTCATGGCCATTGATTGGATGTTTGTAACTCTCAGCGCCTCAGTGTTCTTGCCGCAAATCACAGACGTGTGGTGCCGCAGTATCCTTGCTATGATTGGCGCAGTCAAATGAGAGACGTCTCTGCCTAAATTAATGCTGCCAATAAAGCTTAATTTACACCAGTGATAACATTGCTAATAACTAGAGATAATGGTTTATCGCGGGACAACCTGACTGTTTGCTGGGTTTCAATTCACGTTCAGCTTACCAGATCAATACTGGCTTTCGCTTGTACGTAGAGCTGTTGCCCTATTTGACTGAGTCTATAAGAATCCCACAATTGTAATATTTGATGCCTTGGTCAGCAGACAGCTACATTGTTATTAACTTCCGATCATCAATATTACAACTTTGTTAATAACGTTGGTGTTTTCATCACATTTGCTATCAACATTGCTATAAAATAGTGTACCATAGCTTATAATTGGTTGATAACATTTTTGTAACTAACATTGTGTAATTAACATTGTTACTGTTATTTTTGCAGGGCAACGGAAAAAAAAAAATCTGACCCAAAGTTAATTCACAAAGCTAATTTTGGTTGAAAAGTAAATGATTCCTCGTCGCACCCACCGCAGCCATAGCGCTATTGTGAATACAGAATTATTATTTTATCGGAACTGATAAAGCCACAGCTTTCACCAGTATATCTCTTAACGGTTCTTAACACGTGTGAAAGTTGCTGCTAGGAGTAAGATAACGCCTTTTACTACCGCTTCGTTAATTACATCGTTAAACGAGCGCTTTGCGTGTCGGATTCATTAGCAATGTCGAAACTTCATGTGGCATTACGTGTGACTGGTGCGGTAGATAACTTCCAAGCAGCGTATTGCTTAACATGTGCAGTCTTTACGTGCTTGAAGACGTACATGTTGCACAGAAAGCTCTGTACGAGACGACGCTTCTTCTCTGCGTGGGATTCATTAGTATAAAACCTTTCTTCTGCCCTGGATGTTCAACTATTCGTATTTAAACGACTGAAAACCAAGCTTATTGTTTGTTGGTTTGTTTAAGAAAACATGCACTGGGCCAACGGTACGGGTATAGATATGTTTTATTATTTTTGCGACACCGGCAGCAGTAAATTAAGGTAGGACTGAATCCGTCGGCCGCTGGCTCATGTCTTAGTTGTGTAGGGAGGCTCCTTAATAACCGGGTTACTGTGAACCGCTTGTAGTTGGTGCAGCGAAGCTAGAAAACACCGCGCTCGGTCAGTGCACATTGAGTGCAAGTTTGTGTAGTATGTCATTACCAAACACGTTTCCCCTCTGCATATGTATAGGCACTGCATAGGCCGTTCACGATCAAGTCAGCACTGCATGAAGTTTTCTTTAGGCCGTTTTGCAGCCATCTTTACTATTTTTAATATGAAAACTTGCATGTAACTAAAAACCAGCGTAAACGTTCCAACACTCTAAAAAGTGAACATTTATTGGCAGAGTTAAACATATTTTTAATTAATTACAAGTTCTGCTGAGTGCTCGGTTTAGGGTGAACAGGCTATAGACGGCTTAATGGTGTGCAAGTGGTCACAGACTATTTTCTGTATTCTCATGCTGAGTTCACATATATTCTTGGAGGCTAGCCTGCAGGTCAGTGAACGCGGGAATATTTCCCGTCTCTACTCTTTGTCTTTGCGAAGTGACGTCCCTCATTTGACTACATACCATTCACAATACGGTTATTACAACATCGCACGTCTGTGATTTGCGGGTAGAATCCCAAGACACTTGAGAGTTAAAAACATGCAGTCACTGACTGTCATACAGAGTCGCACATGTGGGCGTAATGCAATGAAACAAGTTGGGGCAAAATTGTTTTTTGCGATAATTCGTTGCTCTAACGATAAAGAATTTTCATGGAAATTAATTTCACGTCTTTTTTTTTTTTTTTGCCATAAAATTGAAAGCGGTAGTCAAACATTCAAAACTAATTTAGTATTTTACGTGTAATTTTTTGCGTTTTTTTTTGGGAGGCTAGGTGGAGAAACTTTGTATTTGTATACGTAGGACGTTGTTTGGCTGTCCTCAACTTATAGTTATATATTGTATAGACCAGGACTTCTCAATTAAATGTACCTTTGGGCCACTTGCTTCAATTTTGTAACTACCAAAAACACTCGGGGACCAAATGTAAAAAAAAAATGCAGTCAATAATTATAGGCATTGTACGGAATCATTTAATTGAACTTAATGTTAGTCTAACATAAATCATTGTCATACGCAGAGATTACATTGACCTAACTATAACTATTAAGAAATAGCCTTTAAATTATTATAACAAAACATTTTCGCGATTTCTGACATTTTGATGGCGGGCCAGTAGAAATCTCTGTGCGGGCCACATCTGGCCCACGGGCCGCCTATTGAGAAGGCCTGGTATGGACTCAACAGATTTTTGGCGAAAGTGTTGTGCGCCAACTTACCAACGTGTTTCAATACCTTACGTTGTTATTGGCAGATTATTGTCTGTGCAAAGGCGTCTCTTATTTGACTGTGCCTGTCAGGATAGTGTCACTACGATACACGTTACTTGCTCGTGGAACCATGAGATGCTGAGAGTTACAGCCAATCACTGACCACGAAGCAGAGCTGCAGATGTGCACATAAGGCTTTGGAACAAGCTGATGCAAAGTTACTGTCAACAAAAATAGGCTATTGCTGTATTATTGCCGAAAACATTTTCGTCCATTTAAAGTATAGTTTTTGCTTGAGGGTGTACAAGTGAGGAAAAATTACAATGTTATATTTGTATGAAATAGAGTTAGCTTTGTAGACGTCTTTGGAGTACATTTTTTTTTTAAATAAAAATTAGCGTAGCCAGTTTCCCCGTAACGGTATTTCAAAGTCAAAACTCGAAAATCAGTTAATATTATGAAATGAAATAATTCACATTATAACGACATGGCCCAAGTATAAAAAAAAAAGGCCGTGACATGTAATTTTTATGTGATTTTTTCCGTTTGATTGTGTTTACTGGTTTTCAAGTTTTGTATGGTGTAAAAATATGCAAATTTAGACTTTGAAATACCATTACGAGAAAACAGGCTGAGCTATTTTTCCCCCTCAAGAGGAAAATGTACTCTCAAGATACGTCTACAAAACTGACCGTATTTATTACGAATATAGAAGTATGAATTTCCTCCACTTGAACCCCTTTCATGACACGTCCAAGACAAGATTATTCCTTAGTCATAACTCACGTATAAAAGCAAATTCCCCTTACATAAATGAGATGATTCACAACCAGTACACGCTGAGTTACTCACTGTCCGATGTCACCCGTGGAAGTGTTTGCTTTGACATTTAAAAGTATTGTGAACATAACAAAACTTACCTTATTTTTAACAATTTTCTTTTAAAATCAAAAAATTACGAGAGTTGTGTTAGGCATTCTAATAAATGTTTTTCGTATCATCTTTATTCACTGTGGTTCATCGTAATTTTTAGGTCAGTTTATTATGGGCGAGTTACGGAGGAAAAAGTACTGCTGTCATTCGCGGTTAGTTATAAAAAAATCTCCATTACATGAAAACGTTTTTATTGGACAAACATTTTACCATGTAGGGCAAGTATTTAAACACTTTTTTTTTTCCCGAAGCCCCGCACAGCGACTTAGCCAGGCGGGTGATTGGTTATTTTTCACGGTTTTGGCGGACAGACCATCCACCTTGGCTTGTGTCGGGGTTGACTGTTTGCTAGGCTCGAGCGTGATGTACATAACACTGAATGTTTCGTATCAACATTGGCTATCGTTTATTAGTAGCATTGTTTCTCTCTACAACAGGCCCAGTTAGAACTGTACAACTTGGACACACAGCGTGTGTGATTTGTCCCAAAACTGTTCACACATGTCACGGTTAATATAATACAGTTTATTGGAGACTATTTTCAACATTTTCGCGATTTTCCAGTGTCTCTATCTATCGCTTTTTTTCTGATCGACGTTGATCAACGAACAGCGACAACGTTAAATTCTAATCATGCCAACTACGTCATTGCGTTCCGCATAGGCGGAAGTGAAGAGAGTGGCTTTAGGGGTTCAACCCCTTCTAGAAATACTAGAGTTTTTTGCACCTGTAAAATATTGCATTCTATTCAAATTATTACATTTAAAAAAAAGTAAGAACACGATACCTTCATCTGCGGTTTGTTAGAAACCTGCAGTAATGTAAGACATTTTTTTGCAAAATTTTTATCTCGCGCATGGTAGCCTACATTGGAAAATTGCACAGACAAACGAAATTGGACTTCTAAGTACCGTGTCAACACATGTTTGTTGTTTAAAAAAACTATTCCAACCCATCCCAGATGTTTCAAGTTACCCCAGATGATGATGTTAAGTAGATGTAAATGTTTTTCTAGCTCAGCATTCAAAAACATTAAAAGTAGATCATTATTAAGACAGCCTTCAGAATTATAGTTTAAGAACTCTCTCTAAAAACTTTTTTTGGGTTCACCCAAGTTCAGTCTTGCACATGTGATGAACTTTTCTTCTTCTTTCTTTTTTCACGACATACCGATACCATCCTTAATCACGCCCAAGAAACCCATGTGTGCCAATCTGTTGCCCCGCGGGCTCCACTCCCCTGCGTGATGGTTAAAAAAAAGGGGGGGGGCAGGTGTGGTTGCGAGGGTTATCGGCCGAAAATCGACCGGCGGCTTACCGCTCATCCCATTTGCGGTGATCCGGTTAGGCGTAATGGCATTTGTAGGCGGGTGTGTTGAGGGAACTGCAGTGCAGCCCGAGACGCAGGCCAGCCGCGACTATGCACCAGGACGCCGAGGTCGCGCGATACGTGAGTCTGTACTCCCCTCATATACTCTCTTTGTTTATATATGTATATATATATATATATATAATTTACTTATTTATAATGTAGTATAAGTAATAACTTCAGTAAATTTTGGCTGTCCTGAAAGCACTAAATTTGATACGATTTATTGCGTGTTTTACACAATTTCGGTCGTCATTGTTTGTCATAAGTAGGGACAGGAAAATTTTGCGAATTCAGTGACCTGCAATCAACTATCGTATGCATACTCCAGCCCTGACAAGTTGTCCACTAGCTGCTACTCGGTGGAACATCAGATAATGGGCGAATAGACGGGGCTTGTGTAAGCGTAGGACAATGGATTCTAGCCCGTAGGTCATTGAATTCGCGAAATTTTCTTGTCCCTAGTCACAAGTAGAGATGATGGTTAGATATGTTGGTTTATCGCAGGAGAATTTGACTATTTGTTGGGTTTCAACGTACGTTCAGCTTAACAAAATAATATTGGTTGAGAGGATGATATATCGCGAAAATATTTTGAGCTAAGATACCCTTGAAAACGCTGTAGTTAATTAAATTACATATGATTAGGTAATGTACGTCTGACACAACGTAGCTGTCTGCAAACCAATAATAGGCATCAAATATTACAACAGCAGGTTTCTTATTGGTTCAGTTAAACAGGACAACAGCTTTACTTAAAATCGAAAGCCAGTAATCTTCTGGTAAGCTGAACGTGCGTTGAAACCCATCAAACAGTCAAGTTTTCCCTTGATAAATCATCCTCTTCAAATATTGGCTTTAGTATGATGTACTAGAAGCTGTTTCACTATTTGGCTGAGCCAATAAGAATCCCGTTATTGTAGTTTTTGATGCCCGTTATTGGTCGCAGCAGACAGCTACGTTGTATCAGACACACATCACATTTCGCAAGAAACTAAATCCAGTTATGCACTCCCGTTGCACAGCTCTTTCAAATATCATACATCACCCAATCATACATGTTGCAAGAAACTACAGTGTTTTCAAAGTTATGTTGCCACAAAACATTTTCGCGGTATTCCTTCATCTCTAATAATGGTATATCGCGAAAAAAAATTTTTGTGTCAACGTACCATTTCTTGTAACGTAAATGATTGGGTAATATACGTCTCAAACAACGCACCTTTCTGCAGACCAGTAACATACATAAGATATAACAATTATTGGATTCTTATTGGCTCAGTCAAGTAGAGCAACAACTCCACGACCCAAATAATGCCAGTAATTTTTGATAAGCTGAAAGCTCGTTGAAACCCAACAAACAGTCTAATTTTCCCGCGATAAATCATTGCCACTAGTCGTAAGACGAATCTGTTGTGTTCATTCCACTATATGGGCAAAAAAAAAAAAGTTGAGAGATTTTGGTCAGCACTCAACATCTAAAAGGCGCGGATCACCTCAGTTTTCAACGTTTTATTTTTATATTTGTACCAGATATTTTGTTTCTTATTTTATACACAAATTGTGATTAAATCCTCCTCTTAGGAAATTTGTGTATCTCTGATAGTTTTTTCATGAGTCGTAAACGTCAAAATTTACACTTTACGGTTTTATGTACGCCACTAAAACCAACTGACATACCACACAGTAAAAATTCACAATGTATAACAATATTGTAGGCTGTGATTTGACACATATGAAAACAACAAAATTATATTTTTGTATTTAAAAAAAATTAAAAATTTAGCATTTTTTTATTGAATACAAAAATATTTAATTTTTGGTTTTTATGTGTGTCTAATCATAGCTTACAAAATGGTTGTACACTGTTAATTTTTTCGGTTTGGTATGTCAGTTGGCTTTAGTGCAAATTTTGGTGTTTACGACTTATTACGCAAAACTATGAGTGATACACATATCTCCTGAGCGGAAGTTTTAATCACAATTTATGTCTAAAATAAGAACAAAATCTGATGCTAATATAAAAATAAAAAAAGATGCTGAAAACTGAGGTCAACCGCGCCCTTAAGCGCTGGTAAGTGGTCACATGTTGTGAGCATGCAGCTGCGCCGGAATGATGGAGCGGGGGGAAGCGAGAGATTCCCGAGAAAACCTGCCGACCGGCGGCACGATTCCCACATGCTAAAATCCGGGGATCAGCCCTTCCGGGAATTGAACCCGGATCGCCTTGGTTGTAGGCGAGTGCTCTAACACTGCGCCAACCGTAACCCTTACGGGCAAAAAAAATAGTCTTGCAGTGTGATTGAATTTGAATGATAACTTATAAACAATAAGTACCCTTAAAACATTGTGGTGACGTGAGCAATGTTGAAGCCCTGACTGTTTTTTTTCTTCTCATTTCCATCGAAGTTGCACGTTGCCGACATTTGTTGTTTTAAAGTAGCGGACGCAATGCATAGCGTTTACCTTAGTCTAAAGTTAACTTCTAATGCTACTGATAACTCTCGGTAAACATCGGTAACTTTGCACCACCAAAAGTACTTTCTTCGATACATGTAGTACCTTGACTCCCTCTAGGAAGTGCTAAATTAGTCTAGGGCCAGTTACTAAAGTACTGTTTCCGAATTCTATGTCCCGTCCAAAACAATACGCGAAATATTGTGTTTCCCTTACGTTTAGTAATAATTTCCTGATGATATTAATTTTTTTTTATCGTGATGCGGTTTCTCCCTCGCCAAATGTTCTACAAACTAATATTTTTGGTGGTAAAAAGTTAGCCACGTTGGTTCTGAGTATACCCAGTTTATGGAACATAGTATTCAATGACAAATGTGCTCAATTTACAGTTTACAGCGTATAGTTATATGGCTTACGAAAGATTGTGATGACCCTCCATCGTTGCGGGCGAACCCCTTGTATGTCGTCATCCACAGTTGCAAGTTGTCCACAGGTCCCGGGTCGTCTCCGCGTTAAGGTCACCACGCACATCCCCCGTCACGTCGACGTCAGTGGATGGCCACGTCGTGATGGCGTCGCGCTTGTCGCCAACCTCCTCCGCCTCCCATTGTAACGTCGTCGTGACAGCGTCTTGACCTCGCTGTGTGCATTGTCGCTTGTCCTCCTTGTGCTGTGGCAACACACTTCTCAAGTAGGCCTAGGTGGGTGGGCAGGGCCTAAACGTCTCGTCTCCAGCCAGGTCGCTCTACCCTCTCTGCCCATTGTAAGATGACGTCTTGTATTCCTCCTCGGTGGTAGCAGTCAGGGCCAGAGAAAGAAGTCTGCTACAGTCAACCATGAATTGCTGACACGTCCATATACTATACTGCCTTATTAAGGAAGAAAGCCTTAATTCCAATTTTAGATAAAAATATGTCTTTAAATAGTTGGTACCAACTCTCATATTTTCGCTAAGGATAAACGGCTTATAACAAGTCGTTGCCTGTGTAAAAAATTATTAAAATTTTCATTAAAACCAAAATTTTGTCAAGTACTGGGAATAAAAGTGTTAAGTTGTTGTTTTGAAGAAAGATGCCTAAAAACAATACCAAATAAATTTCAAATATTTAAATGACATAGTGAAAGCAAACTTTTGGAATTCTTTACAAAAATTATAGTATATTAAGAAAAAACAAATTTTTTGCTCCCCTGTAAAATTTGATCTCTCGGAGTTAAGGCTTTCTCCCGTAGTAGGGCAGTATACGTATCACAGGGTGTATAAACAATAGCACACCATGCCCGATCTTGGA
Organism: Medauroidea extradentata; assembly: GCA_003012365.1. NCBI lineage: Eukaryota > Metazoa > Arthropoda > Insecta > Phasmatodea > Phasmatidae > Medauroidea > Medauroidea extradentata. The sequence goes on from PNEQ01021254.1 coordinate 37,469, forward strand.
TGCTATACTGGGGTATGTCTAAAGTCTCTCAGGTAACTCTGCAACAAAACCCGGAATTATGTTCATACATATTGACTATTGGTAGGTATGTTAGCTTCAGTTACAATTTTTTGGAACAGCCTATACCTTAATATCGTGATAAACCACGTTGCGTGCGTCACAAAATTGGGAAGGACCGATTATACACTAGGTTACCAACAGACAGCAGACATAGGTAGTTCCGGCAATACGTGACCAATGTATCACGTGTAAGATGACTATAAAAATGAATACAACATATTTATGGTAGTGAAATGCTAAGCTTTAAGGTCTACAGCAGTTTTCATCACCATGTTTTTAATTTTTATTTGTACCAGTTATTTTTTTTTCTTATCTTAGGCACAAATTGTGACTCAATTTTGCTCTTATGAAATTTGTTGTATATTTCCATTTTAAGGACTACATAATAAAACCAACTGACATACCAAACTAAAAATTCACAGTGGATAAAGACGTCGCAAGCTACAATTTCATGTACATAAAAACATAGAATAATAACTTTTTGTATTTAAATAAAAATGCTAAAATTTAAAATAAAAATTTAAAAATAATTTTTTTAAATACAAAAATATTTTATTCTGTAGTTTAACATAGCTGAACTTGTATCCATTTATGTGAGTTTTCTTTCAAATGATGTGTTTTAGCATAGCCTCATCTCTGACAATGTATGCAGTAATAGTCGCCTATTTTTTCTGTGGTTCCCGTTGAGCTTGACTGGATGATGTTTTGTTCCAGAAGGTGGACCCTGAACTGATATTCACGAAACAAGAGCGGATTGGCAAAGGGTCATTCGGAGAGGTGTTCAAGGGCATCGACAACAGGAGCCAGCAGGTGGTCGCTATTAAGATCATTGACCTCGAGGAAGCTGAAGATGAGATCGAGGACATACAGCAGGAGATCATGGTGTTGTCGCAGTGCGACAGCCCCTTCGTCACCAAGTACTTCGGCTCCTATCTCAAGGTCAGTACCTGCTGCAATGTTTATTTCGGGAGTGAGCACTTATCTGTATTAGGTGGTTCGTGGTAAAATAAACATTTTGAAAGTCCTGCCTAATTTATCAGTTCTTTCACTTCGTTACGCTATGTGTAAATAAGTTAACTAAGTCTGCATGTAGTGCCAGCCAACAATAAAATCTTGAACAACTACGAGAAGTACATTTTGTACACAGTAAAATCACAGAATCAGTTAGTTGTATACTAGAAGCGAAATGATATAGCGATTGCCTTAGGTTGTACGTATAAAATCCCATGGCTGAGTTCTCTCGGGTTATGCACGGATGTAAACAAAGTATTGGGTGGGGTGCTTTTGTAAATAATTGATCTTGATACTTACGTAAATACACATAATGAAGCCTTTAATTTGCTATGAAACACACCCACTTTACAAATATGAAGTAAAATATCCTTTTGCACTATCTTGTTGTCAGTCTAGTTGACTGCTGTGTTTTCATTTATAGTATTTAAAAACGCGTGTACTTTAATAATGTCGGTTGAAAGCTCAGAAATATGAAATATCGTCGCTTCTACGCAGTTATCTATTCACGAAACTTAATTCATTTGAAATAACCACAACTTTATTCGTATTCAAATTGCTTTTACTGGGCAATGTACTTGACATGATCTTTGGGTATAATTTCGAACGGTAGCACACAAAAGCGTGCAGAAAAACGGCGTGTAGTTAATTTCAACCAAGCAGTCGACAGAAACCGAAATTAGTTGCTATAAAACATTAAACACATACAATACAATCGCGACGCATGGATTTAAACGGTATTCATGTACATCCTGTATGTGTGGAACAACGTTTGTTAATTCGCTTCCAACAGTACGATGAACAAAGGCAAGTAATTTTAATGTTTAATTATATGCAGTAATCGATAGTATTTTTTTCTGAAGTTTATTTCGAAAGTACTGTACTCAGTTATTTGGAACCACTTTTCACTTTTAATTATTTGGATGTTGAAAGTCTCCCAACAACCATCGTCACCCACCCCCCAGCAGTGTCATAGACTTTACAGGAAGAGAGAAAGAATCGAACGAATCGGTCATGACCTGTAATAATAAACCATCTCGCATTCGCGAAAAAAAAAATAAATAAATAAATAAAACAACTGAAAATTAGAGTCATAATGGTCAGGCCAGAAGTTGCACCCAGGGATGGTGTGAATGTCTAGTAACTTTAAATTAAAGTTAGGAATTGAAAACTTGGTAACGTAACGGCTGAGCAGAATAAGCACTTACAATGCAGGTATAATATGTTTGAAGGTTAAGGGTGCGGTCTACCGCAATTTTCATCGCCATTTTTTTTTTTTAATTTTTTATTTGTTCCAGATATTTTTTTTCTTATTCTAGACACAAATGGTAACTAAATTTGGCTCTTATGAAATTTTTTTTATATCTTATAGTTTTCGCGTAATGGCTTGTTAAAGTCATATTTTGCATGTTTCCATTTTAACGACTACACTAAAACCAACTGATGTGCCAAATTAAAAAAAAAAATCGCAGTGGATAAAGACATTGTAGGCTACAATGGCATGCTCATAAAAATAAATAATAAAAATTAAATGAATTTAAAAAAAAATGCTAAAACGGAAAATAAAAATTTTAAAAATTCAATATATTTTTTTAAGTATAAATAATTTTTATTCTATATTTTAATGAGCATGACATTGTAACCTGCAATGTCTTTATACACTGTGATTTTTTTTAGTTTGGTATATATCAGTTGGTTTTAGTGTAGTCGTTAAAACGGGAACATGCAAAATATGACTTTAACAAGCCATTAAGCGAAAACTACGAGAGGTAAAAAATTTTCATAAGAGCCTAATTTAGTCACTATTTGTGTCTAAAATAAGAAAAAGTATGTGGTACAAATAAAAAATTAAAAAATGGTGATGAAAATTGTTGTAGACCGTGCCCATAATACGTTAGCGTGAATGTTTTCTTATCTGTGGCTACTGTTTTTTGTTTGAATTTTGAATGTTTTTTTTTTTTTAACACAAATTGGTTTATTTTACTGACTTACTGTAGGCTATATATAAAAACATTCAGAATAGTACTCAGCCTTAGAGGGCGTTTCCATTTTGATAACGTTGAATTAATTAATATCATCTTATGCTTCCTCCGTGAAAGTATGAAATTTCATCCCTGTCATCGTGTGCTTTTTCCACCTCTAGTTGCTGCCATTTTATTCGTTTTTTTTTTTTCTCTCTCTCCTGCTGTCTAGAGTAATTGATTCATCCATTTTGCAATTTTCTGCTGCCTGGCTTTTCTCCCTTCCCATCTTTACTGGAATTTATAGTTCTGTCGTAAATTTTGTGACACTACCCATCTTTCGTAATTTCATTTATCATTCAGTTTTCGGGCCTACCGTCTGTTATACGCGTTTTGTTACTGAATGGACACCATACATCTTCCATAAGGTCATTCGTCGACATACGAGAGTCGTGTTGCCAGTCGTGCTGTGGCAAATATGATTTTTTGTTATACTTTCACTAGATGGTTATTCCTGTTGTAATATATCTGTAGTGAGCGCACACACATCTTCGAACACAGGAAAAACACGTTTCTTTGCCGTAAACAAAGCGTTTGTTTAAACGTGAGCCACTGCAAATTTTGTTTGCCACAACAAAATGTTTGTCAAAAAGGTTCAGTAATGGTAACAATATATTTGAAACTTTGAGTCACAAAATTAAAATACTGTATTTTAATAGTATTTCCACCACTTTTGAAGTACGGGTTATTTAACAACTCCACTGTGTTGAAGCACACTTACCTTGGCATTGTTATACATGCAGTTGATTGTATTTTGACCGTTATGTGCGGCAAAAAGACACTGACATAAGAGGTGTAAATTTACACGAACATGTGTGGATATTGTGCTGTCATGTACATTCGTGTAAAATCACAGAAAATTTTTTTTTCGGTGTACGCTTGATTAAAACTGAAATTAAAGTATTTAATACAGCTTACAAGCTTGCCGATAGCTAGGTTTTTAGAGATGGAAGCTGTGGCTGCTATAAATAAGGAACAAGGAAGTAAGCGGCCATGGCTATTATTAAGAGACCCGCCTAGCATTCGTATGGAGTGACTGCAGATAACCCTGTTAATCTTCTACCCAGAATATCCTGAACAGCAGTCTAACCCGGATCCTCCTTGCAGCGATTACCTCTCGTAAGGCCGAAATAAAATTTTGCCTTGCGAGTACTTGTTACAGTACTTTCGTAATATGTTTCAACTGTTATAACACAGCTCTTTCTTCGCGTGTATTAAATATTCCGTCTACTTATAATGCAGTGCAACTAGTATAGAGTAGTGTGATTGATGCCCAGGGATGGAGTTAATAGGGTCATAATTTACAGCGTTTCATTCCTCGCTCCTGAACGAGATTAATTTTGCAATTTACATAATCCTCGTGCACGTTCCTCACTAATGCCAAGCAAGCTGAAAAATGCAGTACTTCAGCAAAGATACTTAATTATCTTGCTTCGCCACTCCATTTCCCACCAAGAAGCTTCGTGTCTGAGGAGGTTCAGCTGGCGTGCCTGAATCATTCATCTTCGCTTGTAAGGAAATATGATTAGTCGCGTTAAAAATATTGATTCACACTGTTGCTGATATCATTAAATATGCTTAATTAATTATAGGAGGTACACAAGAACATTGTTACAGATCCGATATGAGCCCTGTTCAAATTGTTTTACGTTGAGGGTTATGTATTGGATTCCGCGTAACAAATGTTCAGTTACGAGTTTTTCGTGTAGAAACCACCGTTAGCTAGCAAGTATGTGTGATACTGATGGGTTTCTTCGGTGCTTCGTACAATACTTTAAATACAATGTAAATTGTGCTGACGCTCGTAAATTGAAGGGCTTGGTAGAAGAAAGGTCTTTCTCACATTCCTAATTCCTCAAGAAAAAAAAATAATTACCTATAATGGAAATATTTAAAGCCTTCTTGAAACTTCTCAAAGTTTGGAGTACATTCATAACATACGGCTGCAAATGATCAGTCAACGTAAGTCATAGAAACTTTTACTAATTTTTTTTCTCAGAATTTTACGAATGTGAGATATCCCCTTTTTCCACCTAGCCCTTCAATTATCGTCTTCACAAAATCTTACACGGACTACAGCTTTCCAATGTTTTTTTTACGGTACACATCGTTGACAATTTTCTGTTAATCGGTAAAAAAAAAGCGGGTTATTTTTATCAGTCCCCCTCCTACTTTTGGAATCGATAATCCTTGAAGTGGTTTCATGCCAGTTAATTCCAGGCTCTTTTTCTATTCATTGGAAGCAGGCCTGGCGTCTCCAAGGTAATTTATCAGACAATCAGTTAAATTTCCTCACAACCTAAAAGCACCTAGGCAGCCTTAGGTGAAAATATATTTGCTAGCGTTTTAATATTGTCAGCGAAATAACATATGGTTTATGTCAGCAAAAATTCAATCTTCAGTCATAAATAAACTTTGACTAAAACGTGTTCTTCCTTGCTGTTAGCTGATATGCCTAGTCGGACATTGTACTACTGATAGGCTTATACTACCATCTCATAAATTATTTAATAGTCAGCGAGATATGAAGACCTTACAATTTTCCCTTGGAAAATAAAATTTTTCCGCCAACGATTTATTTTCATTTTCGTTCAGTTGGTTTCATTAAATAGAAGTTCGCATGTCATAACATTCGAGTGTTGGCAAAGTTCTTCGACTGTTTCCGCCTAATTTTATGTTTTGATAAATACTGTTGCGGGAATTTTAAGCATTAGAAGTGTCGAGGTTTTAACCTTAACAATACTTTTTAAACATTGATTTTTCACTCTAAGACATACGTGTCAGAAAACGGATGAGGTAGTGACATTCTTACGCTTTTTGTATAGAGCGACTGCTTTATCAAGCACGTAAGACAGGTTTATTAAGGCCACGAGTCCGTATTTATACTATTTTAAAAAGTTTAATTTTGTTAAAGCATGAAAGGGAGCATATATCGCAAAACCGCTGTGTACAAATGTTGTTAATTGTTTTTACTACGAAGGTTTTTTTTTCTTCAGAAAGTTAGGTTTTATAATTTTAGTTAATTATTGGCTTTAAAAATGTAATTAATTCGGTAATTTGCCAAAACTATAGAAACAAATGCATTGAAAAATTTATAGCTACATAGTACAAACAATTAACAACACAGGTGTACATACTGTGTGACGTGAAACACTAAATAATACCGTATTTTGGACAATTAAGGGTTGCAAACTTATGTTGCTAAATGTACCGGTAGTCCACCAGCATTGACGTATGTGACAATCTATAAGAAGCACATAAAAATACAGTACAGGACTTCTTTTTACTAGCCTTGTCCTCTTGGGGGTAGCCCGAAAAGGTTAGCACTTAATGCAAGATATTACATCAATAATGTTTGCATTGAACCATGAAGGTGTGACACATTACCAGAGTTCTGACTTGACGTCAAGAGAATGGTGCAGTGCAGTTGCAGTTAACGTATGGAAGCGTCTGACAAGACGTACATACGTCGGTCATTGTTTTTGGGAAAATGGTTGACCGGAGGGTGTTTTACCAAGGTGACCTTTTTTGTTGTTTAACACATGTTCTTTCGTAAACAGGCATCAAACCACGAGACAACGTTGCGGGTACGAAACGTCATACGATCGCAATCTCGCATCCCCAATTTTCCTACATAGGAGGTTGATTCGTACCAATATCATGTCGTCAAAAAACGTATCATCCAACACGTATCCGTATGCTTCTGGCGATACCTTAAGCGGTTTTCAGTGGGTTCATTAAAAAACCGATTCTGCACATCCATTTTAATGTGTTCGCAACGCCCTTAATGTGTTTTCCTGCCGAACTGTTAATTGTAAACCCTACCTTATGTTGCACAAGGAATCGCCCCACAAAGTTTGTCGGTCGAATTCAAACTCATCCTGTATAGTTAATAACAGAAATTTACAAATTATTATTTTCAGGACGTACACACCTATTATAAAATACTGTTGCATGCTGTGTTTCTGAGGGCAGGCTGGATGGGGCCTGTGTCGAAACACCTTGAGGGCTGGCCCATGACTCAAAGCCCGAGTGTCTCATAGTGGGAATCCCGCCGAAACTACATCATAGATACCTGTCCTAACTGCGTTTTTGCCCTGCGAAGCGGCCTACGTGACTCGAATCTCGTCCGAAACATGATGAAATATCTAATATTAGACCCCTGTGATGCGGTAATTCCCCTACTGTTTTGCCTATTATATAAGGGCTGAATCGACAAATTCGGTGAGAGTTCGCTATTGGAAGTGCTAGAGGAAGGTGCTACGCCTGTGGAGAGAGACAGGTGAAGACATCTTGGTGACGTCAAAGTCTACTGTGAGGCGGCAGGCGGCTACCTGCGGAGCAGTGTTGGGCGAAACAAGGGGACTGCTGCGGCGGGCTGACCAGCAAAGAGGAGGTGCGCGACGGGAGTCGAACCGAAGACCTCAAGAGAGAAGACAACGGTGCACTCGGGGTGCTGCGCAGCACATGGTGAGCCATCACCACTTCGGACTGATAAGGTTGTACATTGTCCCTATTTGAAAGCCTGTTGATTGGATATATGACTGAATTTTATTGTGATTTGTAATTTTCAATTAATTGATGGTAGATTTTTTTATGCTTTAATTGTCCAAGCTAATTAACGTGTCTGTGACACAGGAGTAATTGTGTGCATAACTAATTGTGTTGTAAGAGTTATAGTTGATTACTGTTTTATGTATTTCGTAGCTTTGTGAGCTATTAAATTCAGTACTTAATTTAACTCTTTTATTTCTAATTATAAGACCTCTATCCCAAACAACTCATGGGAATTGCCCACATGAAAAGTTTGTGCTTCGAAACTTGTAACAATACAAACCATTTTCCATGAAAAAAAAAAACGTCGTATGTTTACTTTATTTCGTATCATATTCCACAATTATGTGAGTTATTTCATAATTTTATTTTGCGAGATTAAGCCTATGTTCTAAAATTCACCGGTGGAAGTTCCTGTGCACATCCACGTAGGGTCACCGGATTTTTTGGTCGGTTGAATCGGTGGATACATCGAGTTCAACCGGTTGAAAGCGAAACAGTTAGAAACAGTCATTTACGAACGTTGGTGTACACCGGTCACCGGCGAATTCCTCGAATTCGCGGACGGAGCACAGGAGGCGACTATCTTCGTTCAGTGTTGCTACGTTGTGCACGTAAAATGTCGTACAATATTTCGCCACTAACATTTTCGGGGCCGAAGTGGCCGAATGGTCAGACCATTCGCCTCCCACCAAGGCAATCCGGGTTCGATTCCCGACGGGGTCGGTTCCCGGATTTTCGCATGTGGGAATCGTGCCGGACGTTGCCGTTGGTCGGTGGGTTTTCTCGGGTATCTCCCGCTTGCTCATTACCGCGCTGCTCCACACTCACTTTATGTCACCCTCACCAGCGTTAAAGACCTCGATGTTGAGCGCTGACCAAAATCTCTGTCACTCACGAACATTTCCGTCTCGAGTTTAGCCGAGGATTCGCGTGGTTGTTTCAGGACAGCCTTTATAATGAATGTTGTCGCCAGCGGACGGCGCGGCGCGAAGAAGGGCAGGCTTAGTTTATTTCGGCCAGTGCCTCGTCGTGCACCGCAGCGCCTGGAGGCTGGGTGGGTGGCGCCGTGATGCCACGGCGTGCGCGCACGACCTTGAAACAACCGGATCCGGAGAGGCTTTGAAAACCGGGGCTGTGGAACGAACTGGTTGTGCCGCGCCTGTGTACGGAGGGGGGTGGGGTCGCCAGTCCGTGTCCATGTCACTCTCTATTTCCTGCTTGCCCACGTGCTCGTACATATGTGTATGTGTGTGTGGACCATTACTCGTGGAAACCCGAGCTGCATTCCTTGCCTACTGATTTACACACTAGCATTCCCTGCCCTCGACATGATTAGTAGATACGCTGGTAAATTGCGAGAAAACTTGACTGCTTGCTGGGTTTCAACACACGTTCAGCGTACCAGAAGATTACTGATTTTGTACTTGGAGCTGTTACCCTATTTGACTGGGTCATTTCCCGATATTGAAATATTTGATGTTAGTTGTTGGTTTGCAGACAGCTAAATTGTGTCAAGAGTATATCACCGAATCATATATGTTGCAAGAAACTAAAGCGTTTTCACGGGTATGCTGGCACGACACATTTTCGCGCTATAACATCATCTCTAGTGATGGTTAGAGACGGGAAAAATTAGCGGGTTCACTACCCTGTAGGCTAGCCTCCAAGAATATTTGTGAAATCGTGCAGACAACAGCTGTTTTTATTAACTGCTCGCTGACCCAGTGAAATGGGCCTGTATTCAGCTACAGTTTTATTATTGGCTTAGCTACTACCAGGAAGTGTCGGGGTAAGTCAACGGCCAATTGTGAACTTGATACAGACCTATAGTTACTAAAATTCTAGCTTGCGCCTAAAAGAAAATGCAAATTTTCCAGGGCTCTAATTATGGTATGTCGCGAAAATGTTTTGTGCCAACATACCGTTGAAAACGCTGTAGTTTGTTGCAACACGTATGATACGTCTGACACAACTTAGCTGTCTATTCCAATCGCGGGATTCTGACTGGCTCAGTCAAATAGGGCAACAGCTTCTCGTACAAGCGAAAGCCATAAATCTCTGGTAAGCTGAAGGTGCGTTGGAACCCAGCAAACAGTAAGTTTTCCCGGAATAAACCATCATCTCCGATAATTATAAATAACTAGAGGTACGTCAATTTCGCGGATACATCTGGCAGCAGCCTAGACTTGTCAGTCCTATACACCCACTGGCCACAATCGAATATCTATTGGCTTATAACCGTACAAGCCGGTAGCAAGCGATAGCACTTCGCATTATTTCCTTATTTACTACTGGCTTCCAGTAGTCAAACGCGTTTCGTAACAGCCACCAGCAAGTCACAGACATGACAATGCAGTATACATATTGGCGTTCAACCTGACTTGGAATGTATATGCGAAATTTACGTACCTCTATAAATAACCTTGAGGACACCGAACCATTGGCGGATATGCATAAAAACACTCGTGGACTCCCGCGTTACATCGTCAAATGTTCAAATGCTCACTCACTGGAGCAGCAGGCAATGTACAAGTATCTTAGGACTTAGTGTACACAGGACTGTGCAGTCCAGCCTGATGGTCGTTGAACCCGCGAAATGTCCGGGACTCTTAGTAGCAGTCACTTTTCACAACTCTGAGTTGTGTGTAAAACTGCTAGACTGCACTGTTAGAAAAATTTCCGTGAAATTACGGAAAAGCACGGGCAAAAAATTTATCCTCCGTAAAATTACGGACAATCCGTTTTCCGCAAAAACGCAAAAAAAATTGAATCGCTTCAAATTACTTTCACTCCATTTTCCAGAAATACTACATACTCTTATTTCCTATGTTTTCCCGGCATCTTAACATACCATTTAGTAACCTGAAAAATTTTCGAATTTGCTGGGATGCGAACTCACGACCTCATTTTTCCAGGCAAACCCTCTAACCAATGCACCACAGTGACAATGTATTCACTAAGCGAGTTCCATGCAGTGGTAAGAGACCAACTTTATTAGAGACAACTTTTGTTTTTGACACCCTGATTTTACAGAACTTCGTTAGTATCATTATGAGAAAAACGATTGTACTCTATAGAATAAATTACTTTGAAGGTGCATACCCGCTCCGCAACTCTTCTTTTCGCGGCAAAGTATGGACAACCAGGTAGCAGCACTTACTTAGCTTCTATTATCTTAGCTTGTCTTGTATTCTTTTCGTTCCGCACCAGTGTGAATGCACGTTAACTCTAAGAGTCATAGTGTTCTTTAGTACAACTTTTTTTTAGAAGAAGCACAGTTAAATATGGTTTAAAATTGTAGAACCATATTTCCATGAATTTTTGGATAGTTGCGGTCAAACATCCGTAAAATGACGATACGGACAAACTTCCGTAAACAGAAAATTACGGAAGCCGCTTCCGTATAATTACAGTACTTTTCTGTAAATATTTCCGCGAATTTACGGAAATTTTTAACGGTGTGACTGGGGCAGGTACTCACTTCCGCAACTCTAGGACTCAAACGCGCAGTAACGGCGCGCCTTCCAAGGCGGTCGCCTTAATAATTAACGCTAAAACTTCTATTCAAATATCCAGGGTTTTGAAAGTCCGCACTGGTAAGAAAAAAACCTTAATGATAGTTTTGGCCAACCTTGTGAGCAAATATTGTGCCATTCAGACTTTTAGCGTAATCGAATGAACGAATTTTTGGCGTCATGAATTGTTCGTCAGAAACACGCCATTGGCAGGCACCATTTCAATTTGCTGTTACTGTTTTCAGCGTTGCTTTACATTATTCTCTTAATTAGTTTACAGGGAATTTGGTAACTCGTATAAAATAAAAAAAGTCAATATGACGCATTAATTTCCACTAGCCTTGTGACCGTCTAATTGTTGCGCACTGAATTGACAAAACAATCATTCTAATGGGCGCACCGTACGAGTTAAAAATGTTTTAAACAACACGGTTAACTATTGATTTTTTTTTTTTTGTGTTCAACATGCTCTTTCGTTCTCTCCCTCGTAGCCTACATACATTTCTTGAAAATTAACCTATAATTCTCTTGCAATGATTCTGCATGACACATTAATGAAAGATTCCATTGTTATTTATGTCAAGCAGTTTACCAGGAATATATGCTATGCTATTTCGAAGAGAACGTTTTGATAATATAATCTGAATAAATGTTATGGCTCAAAAACAGAAAATACAATTAATTTGTCTGACACTCCCTCTAAGGTCTCTCTCTACTTGCACATTCAAATGCATTGCAACGAGTTACCATTCTTTTTTTTTTCTTACTGAAGTATTTGACGCGCATTATATTTGTACATCTACTAAAGAAACACACACTTCAAACTATGTCGATATAATTTTTAAAAAATTCTGCACGTTTATTAGGAACACAATTTTCGGGCCCCTCAAAATGGCCAAAAATAGGCTTTTCCGGACTGTCATATCTGGAAAAATAACGACCGGCTACGGAAAACACTATCAACTAGTGTCAACGCCAGCCCACAAATAAAATAATTTAGTCACATGCTTAAAGTCCCATTGGAAAAAGGACTGTAGTAAAACACTGCATGTTAGACGAGTGGCTTGCGCGGAGAAACGGTGATGCATTACACACGCCGGTTAGCGGCACCCTAACTACTCCATCAATTTTCTGCCTCACACATCCGAACACAGCCTAACTAAGGAGGGTCCTTGGGCCAATTTCTAATAATTTTTATCGTCGAAATTCAAGAAGCTATTCACCATCAATATTTGAACAGTATTATGTTAATATGTTATGGTGTGATATTTTTGGGCTGCACTAAAACAGACCAAAATGCAAAATTTTTGTTTTTAGTTTTCTAAACCTCTCTAAACGGTGTTAATTATGAAATAGATACGTTATGCGATGCGTATTTATATGCTGTGCTGTATACAAAAAGTAGAATATTAACGTTAGGTTATATCAATATGAAAATTTAGGGTTGTTGGCAACAGTACGTGTAATGAAACAATGCTTGCCTTAAGGGCTTGTTCCCGAGTTTTTTTTCATACTGGTGCCAATAACTCAAATATTTTTTAACCAAAAGTTTTGGAAAAATTTTAGTCAATGTGCAATCACACGATGCACGATACTGTGGACGCGTTTTTTAAAATAATGTACCATTCGCCAGCAAAAAAATAATTTCCTTTAATTTTGCTTATTTTCACGATGAAAAATGTGGTACTTTGGGTAATGAAATCTAAAAAACGTTCAGTATAATTCTACAAAAAAAATTCAGCTACATATTATAACATATAAGTGTCAAAACTGTGTAGCGAAATTTTAATATGAGTATTAGGTATCAATAAAAAAAAATATTTTCGAAATCACTGTAAAACTCCGTAACAAGGCCTTAACAATTATATTAAGTCCTTGCCCGAAGTAGGTTTGCTTTTCGTACATTGACACAATGAACACGTATGTGGTATAATTTAGTTTAATAAACTTATTTACTAAACACACTGTAACGCGTTTGAAGCGCGTGGTAGGCGGAGTCTTCGCCGGTTTCAAATGTTCACGTTTGACGTGTGGAAACAGCGTAGCGATAAGAGCCGGTGTCCCTCGCTTGACGAGAAGCATTTCGCCTCTATTAGCAGCGCGCCAAACTGGCGTGCAAGGTTTTCCTTGTAGTCTTTTTTTCTACTGACTTTCAGCGGTGACTCTAAAATTTTATTTTTGGATATTCTGAAGTAAAGGCCAACGCATGCCTCCCTCTCTTTGCACTGTACGAATTAAAATAGAATTTTTGGAGTTACCGCAGAAAAGCCTTTCTTTAAAAAAACATTTTGAGAGACCCGAAAAATCGTGTTTCTGACAAGCTCTCTGATTTTTTAAAACATAAAAGCATAGTTTCGAGTGTGGGTTATTTTCGTAGATAATCATAATATGAATAAGTTGAGCGGTTTCGCGTAAAAAAAAAATACGCGCCACACACCACAACACCATCCATGCGCTTATAGGCGAGCGAGGTATTCTCTGAAGTCGGAAAACATGCCGAGAGGAAACATGTTTGTAGTCTCTCTGGTCCATTGCTGAACTGCGGAAGTGGAGAGCGACGAGTTATCAACAAGACCAGTCATTATACATTGATAGAACTGCGCGCCCAGTGAATGTGCAGTTGAAACAGAATCAGTCACGTCTCATTACGCAAGATTAATTTTTAACTTCGACTAGGTTGAGGGTAACACGTGTAGTCTTTGTATGCATGTTGCCTTGTCAGAGGGAATATATAAACCACGGCGGTTTATAAATTTGTCGCTGAACGGCATGCGTATGTAAGACTAGACTACCTACTTCTATTTAAAAAAAAACCGTGTTAGAATTTTATAACAATTAGCGTGTTTGATATCAATAGCTAAAGGCATTCTGTGACGTGGAGCAGTGAAGCATAGTATAAAAATAGATATGGTAGTATATGATTGGTTTATTTGGCGTAGGAAGCAGTGACAGAACTGGAGGGAAATGTGCCTTGGGCTCCGTAGGATAGGGGACAGTAAACTTACATATTCATTTATCTACTAGCGACGGAAGATGTCCGAAAAGCAAGGTGTATGCGTGCTCAGTGTTTAGTTATATCTCTTTTAGGAAGAGAGCATTATTTAAGTTTTATAATTAAATTCATTATTTAAAGAGTGATATTTGCCGGCCACCGTTATACTAAATAGTTAAGTTCCACCTTATACTATTTCTGGAGACTGATTTGAAGCATTTGCGAATGGCGTTCTGAAATAGAAACTGACAAGACAATCGCGTCCCAGAATACTTAACTGTTAACCCACACAAGTTTGTAAAATGAGCGGTTAAGGGCGCGGTCTGCCGCAATTTTCATTACCATTTTTTAATTTTTTATTTGTACCAGATATTTTTTTCTTATTTAAAACACAAAATGTGACTAAATTTGGCTCTTATGAAATTTTTTTTATCTCTCATAGTTTTCGCGTAATGGCTAGTTAAAGTCATATTTTGCATGTTTCCGTTTTAACGACTACACTAAAACCGACTGATGTACCAAACTCAAAAAAATCACAGTGGATAAAGATATTGCAGGTTACAATGACATGCTCATAAAATTAAAGAATAAAAATTATTTGAATTTTAAGAAAATGCTGAAACTGAAAATAAAAATTTAAAAAGTTCAATATTTTTTTAAAATACAAATAATTTTTATTCTTTAATTTTATGAGCATGTCATTGTAGCCTGCAATGTCTTTATCCACTGTGATTTTTTTGAGTTTGATATATCAGTTGGTTTTAGTGTAGTCGTTAAAACGGAAACATGCAAAATATGACTTTAACAAGCCATTACGCGAAAACTATGAGACATAAAAATTTTTCATAAGAGCCAAATTTAGTCACATTTTGTGTCTAAAACAAGAAGAAAAAATATCTGGTTCAAATACAAAATAAAATAATGATGGTGAAAATTGAGGTAGACCACGCCCTTACCGTTTTGTGCGTAAAGGAAGGCTGTGTATATAGGACTATGAATTATTGAGTTTTCAGAGATGGCGAGGTGGAAAAAAAAAGTACATATATAACCGAAACTGAGTGACTTAAAAGATTGTAATATGTAATCGTTTCTCCAAGGTAAACTCCAAACTTGTGTGTATTTTATATTTTGTGCGGCTCTGACTGAGATAATTACAGTGTGTTTATTTTCTATATTTTTGTCGTATGTGTGCTTTTTTTAAGGCATATAAATGAGCAATGGAATTTTCCTTTTACGCTTCCAAACAAGGGGTGGATGAAGAGAAATATCTAGGGCCCTATCCTTCTCCCAGAGTATTTATTGAAATTAACCTAATGGTTATTCCATAATTATATCAGAAGTTGATTGCAGCAGTGCAGTAGTTTAGCTGTTGGACGACTCGCTTCTCACCATGGTGATCAGGGTTCGATTCTCGGCGGGAATTGTCCCGATTTGCGCACGTGGGGAAACGTGGTGGTCGTTGTCATGTGATGCGGGTTTTCTCGGGGATTTCCTGCCTTCCCCCTCCCTGCACTTGCATCCTGTCACTGCTACGACTTTATCTCATCTCACCTCATGAATTGTGAGAGCCTGCCACGCCACAAGCTTTGTCTTGCCGCGCATAGCTATAGGTCTTAACCGTCATTGCGACATATCTTCCATCCATGATGACCTTGCCTAGGTAAGGACAAGCAGTGTGTGGATTTTCATGTTCACTTGTAGTTTTTACTGCGTCTAATTATCGTCCGGCAATAATATACATTGAAGCTGATAACATTAGTTTGGAAATACAAATTGAAAACCTTGGGAATAAAGTATTGATAACCCTCATTCCTGTAGTTTTCAGATTAGTGTAATAAAGCATGTCAAATCTGAACAAAAGCGTTATATAAATTTATCATTTAGTATGTTCTTTAATATAAACTACCAACATATTTTGTAAATAAGTATTTGTTTTAAATAGACGGATAGGAATGTTTTACATCGGCTGATTACAATGTGGGTTATAATTATGTACTCCCGAGGTCTTCAATTATTGTTGGAGAACCGCATATCTCATGGGCCGGAAGGCCAGCTGGATGGACTTGAGGTTTTTCTGTACACTCTGTTTTCAGTTTAGTGTTCATTGGCGTTATCAGTAATGATTTGCTACCACTGAATTCTTCCGCGCCTTTTTTGTATATTACTTCTATCTATTGTTTGCTTACATTGTATGTATATATACACACACACGCACGCACACATCCATATACATGAGGTAATAATTCTGAAAGTAGTCCATGTATTTCATATTTTCTTATTCTCTTAGAGTGTCGCGAAACAAATGCTGCGCTTTGTAATTTTTCAAATAAAGTAGCGGATCAAAAAGGAATTTGTAAACAGGTTGAAAAGATAAAATGCTCTTAATTATTTGGCTATACTGCGTCGTCTCCACAGCTGCGGTGCCCGTCTTAATTACTCTCGGCAAACACGATGCTCTAATAAGACAACTTCAATTGAAGATATTATTTTGTAAATATGAAAACCTAACACTAACAAACAAACGCAATCTTAAAAAATAAATATCGCTGACACACAAAACCTATGTAAAAAAAATCTGCTGAAAATACTGCATTATGTAAGTTACATAGAACACTATGAAAGAAAAACATGATGAGGGACTGTTAATTCGTTTTGTTTAATAACAGTGTGTATTGTTCCTTTTAGAATTTATTGGTTTGTGGACATACGCCATTGCTCATGAGCAATGGCGTATGTTCACAAACCAATAAATTCTAATTCTAAACTCCCTTTGCAACAAACATTTAAAAATCTCATACTCTATTCCAATTGCAGTTTTTTTACTGGTATTTATATGATACTTTTCTTGTGAAAGACTATCGATACGATTCTTTCTATTCCAGTATTGATGATTTAATGTTAGCCTATCGCAACACTCCTAGCTCCAGTGGCTAGCCAGTTGTACATCTGACAAGATAACGCTTCAACCAGTGAGAGTTTTCATGCCAGTTTCAGTAACTGTAACAACTTCGAGAAAGGCATTAATGTGTGCTGAAGGTTGAAATCGTATGTCTTCTCAAATGAATTCCCCGGATTTCCGGGTCACTGATGATTTATTGTAGGTGGTTGTGGGATGCGTACGTATAATAGGAACGGCAGTCAGATTTCGTTACCGCTGCAATTGAAACGGTTTACGTTTCGTGAAATTAAATGATTAACACCGCACTTTCTCTGAGAATAAGCGGAAGTCACTTTTAAATCAATACAATATACTCACTGAAACAATTAGAACGCTTTCACTAACTTTATTTGCTCTTTTTTGACAGAAAGGACTGGAATTTCACCGAGGTTTAATCTCTCCCAGACCCGACTGGATTTTTTTATTTATTTTTTTTTGGGGGGGGGGGGGTAGTTCCCCTGATCCGACTTAAGTCCAACAAGTGTGAGCTAGATTCACAGTTCCCGTACTGCGCGTTCTCTTTATCTGTTCTAGCCACGTTTTCCTCCGCGACCTTGGCCACACCTCGAACCCTTGCTCTTTGTCTAATTGGTCGAGTGATACGTGAAGATTACTTAAGCCGATTACTCTTAATCGGGTTAGCTCTTTCGGATCGAATTGCAATTATCCTTTTGTAGTCGGGGAGGACTGAATGCCCGCGGAGGTTTTCTCTGCCGCGACGTTAATTTGCATCGGCTGGTAGCTATTCTACGATCCAGGAATCGAATAATTGGATTTCAGAGCTTTTGTTTTATCCTTTGCGGGCTTGTGCGAGTAAACTTAAAAAAGTGCTTATATTGTTACGCAAAGAAGGAAACTATAGCAATCATTGGCGTAGCCTCGGGGTTGGGGGGGGGGGAGGGTACAGGAGCCCCCCCCCCCAAACTTCAAAATAGTTTTAAAAAATGATACTGATAATGCTTGTAAAACAATTATTTTTTAACAGAAGGTTAATTAAACTCCTAGCCAATATTGGTATTGAATTATTACTGTTATACATTTTCAGCAAGTTCTTGTACATTTACACTTTTTATTTGTGGTTTTACTAAAAATACTAGGTAGTAGCCCCCCCCCCCCCTGAAAAAAATAGACTCACGCTACGCCTATCGTAGCAACTATGTCGATTTTAACTTTTTAAGGTATGCGGGACTTGGCAAGAAGAAACACCTCTGCCTCATTAGTTATTGTGGACCGGACGCGTGAGACATGCTGTGGTGTGGTACGGAAATTATTATTTTATTGTATAACTATTGAACATATTTCCAATTCATTTACCTACAAAAAGACGACTCACTTCAGACTCTGTCCCTTTTATTTTTAAAATGTCGTCCGCTGTTTAAAAAAAAAATTCTAAGCCCCTCAAGAGGGCTAGAAATGACTTTTTCATGTCGCTGTAACCAAGAAAATATTAATCGTAGTCGTAAAACGGAATCATTGGAACCTGCAGAGGACTTTGCGACACAGATACTTTATCACGAATAAAATAACAGGGTCGTCGCTGTAAGTCCCTTTGAAAAACACATTCTACGAGAACACTACACTCTAGTTTAGTCCTTAGCGCCTAGAGCTGATGGTTGTTTGACGGACGTGTTATATTCCACTTATCGTCTTTCCCCGTTTCCGTTCCTCAAACGTAAAATAAATAAATAATAATAAAAAAAAATAAAAACTATCGTCCGCTAACTCTTAAGGGTACGGAACGATAAGATGTCGAGAAGACAACTAGAGTACTCAATCATCAATAAAATCTAACTACACATCAAAATTCGATTAGAATTTTTGGACGAGTAGATATTTTAATCAGCGGACGTTTATTTGTATAGCACTATGTGGTACTATGCTTTACTTTAGAGTAAAAAATTAGAAACTATTTTTTAGAAAAATAAGGGCTTAAAACCACAAAATCTACAAAAAAAACTAAAACGTGTCATTTTTTTAAATTTTAGAGTAATAGTATCTAGGCCTTTAAATAAAATCGAATTTCAAAAATACTCACATTTTCAATTGTAAATAATTTTAGCATTCGTAGTCTTTTCGCGCAACGGTTTTCGGATAGCAAAATTATTCTTTTTTATTTATTAAAAGTATTTTTGAAATTCGGTTATCATAGAGGCTTAGATACTATCGTATTGAAAATTATAAAAATTACAATGTTCGATTTTTGTAGATTTTGTGGTTTCAAGTCTGTAAACACCATCAAATATTTAAAAAAAAATTTATATATTAGTAGAATTTTTTGTAGTAGTCCGATAAATGTATGATACAGTAGAAGAATAATTTCGAGTAAAATATTAAGAGAATCACCGTTCGAAATGAGTAAGTATAAGTAGGTGGAAGTCTGGACGCAAAAAGTTTAGACAGGACTATATACAGTATCTCAAACATTAAGTTGGTTTCAACCAAAACGGCGTGAATTTTCTGAAAATTGATTTCGTGTTTCACGTTTATTGTAACCTTTTTGAGTTTATTGGTAGTATTCGATATCATAATGGCTAAAAGTTAGATTGTTTTCTAGGTTAAATGTAGCAAATTGTAGAGATATTGCTAGGGCTATTACATTTTCGTATAAAATAACCGCTGAAATCACAGGAGCAATCTTCAAAACAAAGAAAACAAATTATAACACTTGCACTCCGTTAGGCGTGTTTGCAACAAATTTAATAAAGTTAAGCATTTTTTATTTACAAAAAACGCGTATGTCTTATTAAATATTACTGACGTAAAAGCCTCTGACAGCATCGTGTCCGTACTGATTTCACAGTCCCTTGCGACACCGGTAAGTCACTTTCACACCGTTGTCAGTTGGTCGTTCGGAGTATGAAGTTGACGGAACCTCGCCACTCAGTCAAATAATGATTCTACAGATGGCGCGACTATTCCTAGCCGGCGTGGACCAGAACTAGCAGGTTCTTCAATGCCAGCAGGGGCGTTAGAATTTATCGGGATAAAAGAGAAGGGATGATACGTTGTAAATTTTTACCATCGACGTTCGTTAACACTGCCGTCATCTGTACAATTATGAATGTGAATCAGTACAAAATATATATATTTTTTTATAAATAAAGTGTGCAGTTTTAGGCTGTGCTCGAAATAGATAAGAATGCATGCTCGCGTACTCGCGCTCGGAAGTAACGTCAGAGAGTGTTGTTCCAAATGGTTGAGTGCTAGTATGTGTAGCGAGCATGTGTGAATGCATGCTCGATGCATACTCTCAGGGCCACTGTTCCGGTTTCTTTATGTTTGGGAGCACGCAATAACCTTTGAAGGAACTGTGCAATGGGAGTGCATGATTGGATTTAGATGCTTGGACGTACTCCATTGCGAAATAAATGACTGTCGAAAGAAAACTAAAAATAAGACAAAAAAAACATAAGTAAGCAGAGTATGCTTTAGTCAACTCGTGTCCCTGAACCCTGTGTCTACCTGATGACGGGAACAAATTCCAGTTCCCGAAACGTCGTTATACTGTCTGTCTGGAAAACTGCTGTGTTTGGTTTCGTCTCATCGTTTGTGTCGTTCGTTGTTTTTTTCTGTGTGTGCCTGATATCTTTGTGTTTTGGTTCGTCTCATCGTTTGTTGTATTTCTGTTCGTGTCTGATATCTACTGTTTGTTTTCCCTCGTCTCGTCGTTATGTCGCATGCTTGCTTAGGTTTCCTTTTTTTAGTTCTGTTATTGCATTTATTTTTTGTTTGTTTCATGTTTTATGATTCCATTTTTATAATTTAGTATTTTGTATGTATCCTGTTGACTAATTATTTTTAGTTTTCTTTTGACAGTCATTTATTTCGCAATGGAGTATGTCAAAGCCTCTAAAGCCAGTCAGCACACAAGTATGGTGGGGTTACAAATGAAGAGCACGCATAAGACACACAAGGAATTGTGGGAGCGAGTATGAGTGCGAGAGCGAGTACGTGTGTCAATTATTAGGAACACAGCCTAAATGCACGTTCGACACAGACCTTAATCACTGATGTAACTTTTCCTATATTTTGAGCGTTTTATCATTTGTCTTTTGGAACTAAGGTTGTGGTTGCATGGGATGAGAATAAAGGGGGTAGGGGCGAGCCCCCTCATATAGTCCAGTCAATCTAAACAAAAAATAAGGTCAACCTAGAACTAATTGTAATAGAATTTCTGTCAACAGTTTCTTACTGAAAAATACCTGATAAAAACGATGGAGAAGAGTCTACCACTCTACGGGCGCGCAATAATCCAATATGGCCGCCATTCCAATATCGCTGCCATCTGTAATACACTCGTTGACAGTTTTGCCTCTACACAATTTGTTATTTTGTATATCCTTATATAAGGTATATTTAATCTTTCCTAAATTGAATTACCT
>PNEQ01021255.1:0-14952 GCA_003012365.1 Medauroidea extradentata
TTTTTTTTTTTTTTTTTTTTTTTTTTTTTTTTTTTTTTTTTTTTTTTTTTTTTTTTTTTTTTTTTTTTTTTTTTTTTTTTTTTTTTTTTTTTTTTTTTTCGTTGATTGTTTTTCTTAGCCTCTTTCTAAGATTTCTGGGACGACATAAAATCCAATGGCGTATGTCCACAATAATACAGTTTGTCAAAAATAGCTATCGTTCACTTACTCTTTAGCACGTGTTGTAATCGAAACAAATATTAAATAACAATATCAGTAAACACAAATGTCAGAAGATTTGTATTTTATACTCTCAATATTGTTGGCCATAAAACTTTACTCATATTGACCTGTTCATTTATTTTCAAGTTGTCAAAATTGTTTCTTAAAATATTAAAAAAAAAAAGTATTAATATTCATAATTGTGTGTTAAATATTAGTAGGTTTTACATGCCAACAAATAACACGGACCCTTTTAAAATAGTAAATATTATTTCATATACCTTGATATTTACAATTATTGTGTAGGTATTTTTAAAAGCTACAAATAGCATTTAATTTAACATTTACAAAAACCAACTCCAAACGAACCCTTAAATACAAAAAAAAAAAAAAAAAACTAATAACTTCCAATTGTTGTTGACTCTTTAAGTGTGTCAAGGGATCACTAACTAAACAAAATAGATAGTTAAAAGGATACTGGAAACAGAAAAGGTAAATGCAACAAAATGTACGTACGTTGTGTGTACGTATGTGACAATTGTAAAAGATAAGCTTAAAAATTTAATTAGATACATTAAAAATAATTTGGTGGATTTGCTGTCACTATTTTCTTCTATTAGGTTTCAATTCCTAACTTATATATATATATATATATATATATATATACTTTATATATGTATATATACATCCATGATGTTGGTATTCTAAATGTGCAATTAGACTTACAAAAAAAATCGTTTGCACAAAACATATAAAAATAAAATATAAAACTTCTGATCCGTATAATCGATTTGCAAATCAACGGAAACTGGTAAAAAGCTGACTTAAACTTGATAGAAACCGATGATTAACTAATGTGAATAATAAAATCAAGGCAGATCCAAAACTTTCTGGAATTATGTAAATAAAATTAAAAATGGATATGATGAAAACATAAACATGCGAATTAAAGATGAGGTTAGTCCTAAATTTATTGCTAATCATTTTGCCGATTATTTTCCGTAAGTATGCATTGAAGCAGTAATAATTTGTCTAGCACACACAGTAATTTGTCATTACCATACATTGATAGCAGTCTAAATTTATGGGGCATAAGGAAATTACAGTGCAGCAAATCCTTAGGTATCGATACATTTCCAACTTTTATTGTTAAAGGATGTGCTAATGTGTTTACACCGGTACTGACTCATATTTTTTATATAAGTTTAAAGAAAGGTATTGTTTGTAGCACTACATAGTCACCTGACACAATGAAACGCTGTGTAAACAATGCAAGCAACTGTTGCAGAAACTTCGATCCACTTACCAAACCTGCCTGATTGTCAGTCAGTTAATGATATTTTAAAGTAAAAGTGTTCACGTGCGTGGTGTGTCTAAGATACGGAGGCTGGAAGGCAGACAAATCGCGCCATTCCTTTTCTCTCGAAGACATCACTTTCAGTAGATCACTTTCTGCATTTGTTTAGTTTTCTATATTTTACACTTAGGGACAGGAAAATTTCGCAAATTCAATTACGTACATGTTAGAATCAACTATCCTATGCATACTTAAGCCCCGGCCATTTGCCCACTATAACTGCTATTCAGTGAAACAGCAGACAGTGAGCGAATAGACGAGACTTGAGTACGCATAGGAAAATGGATTCTGGCTTAAGGGTCACTGAATTCGCGAAATTTTCCTGTCCCTGTTTATACTGTTTTTTTTTAAATTTAAATCGTATATTTTTTTGTAATCATTGTATCAAATAATCATTATAACATCCTGTTTTCTTGTAGTATTGTGTAATGTTTTTCCTTGTTATGTATTTTCCAGTCCAATCAAATATGGTCGAAACAAACTGATTGGCTGATACTATAAATATGTACAGTAAATAAATAAAAAATAAATTACCCTTGCCTACTTTGTTTTCATCGCATGATCGATGATAATACCTGTGTGTTATTAAGGACTTGCAACGGGACATGTGTCAAAACAGCTTATTTTCTTAAAAGTATTATCTTTTAAACCCAATTTAATGGTCTTGCTAGTTCGTGCATTAAATCCAACGTAAACTATAAGCGATGTAAATGAATAAGAATAGGTTTGAACCAAAACAATTTTAATTAAAGAGCGTGATCGATTTCAGGCAACGAAGAGCCATTGTAATCACTTTATTGAAAATATCTGCTTATCTAATCGTTATCAATAGACTAAGCTAGTTCTGTGTGATAGGGGGAAATGAGGAAGGTGACATAGATTGCAGGGACGTGACAGCCAGTGATCGAACGGGATATAACTGAAGAATGGGATGGACTCCATATGTAATACACAGGCACTCAACTTATATTAATGTCACTGGCTGATATCCGGTATCCGTGTGGTAAACTGTTTACTCGTTTTGCTTGCACATGAAAACTTTGGTGAATCAGATTCTAAGTAAACTCCATTTTCACAATTTAAACAAGCGCATACAATATAAGAATGCCATCCAATTTAAAAAGGAATCGTCACAGAATATATAGGAAGAAAGAAATTAAATAGCTGGTGTGTCGACGAACTCTTTAACACACGTCAGCAACATGGAGGAAATACCTACAGCCAATCAGCGTAAGGCAGCTGCCCTGGTAGTCGGCAGTCAGGCCAATAAGAAACCTGCAGTAACATGCAGGACCCAAACAGACATTAGCAGCCAATAGTCAGCGAAGTTCGCTTGCATTAAATGAGCCGCCGAGACATTTCGCGTCTGTCAGTCAGTGACACAGTAGTGATTTAAAACGTGACATATGTAGTGTGGCATAAAAAAATTTAATACAACCATCGATGGACTTGTCATTTTAGAGACCTGAAAAATTCGCGTTTTCTTTTGGCTCTAAGCTATAATTCCAGCAACTGTAATTTCGTGCCACTTTCCCAGTTGGCCCGTGACTTATTAGACACTTCCTGTAAGTCGCTTAGCCAATAGTACAGAAGCAACTATATACAGGCCTATATCACTGCGTCATCGAGCAGCCAGTGAGCAGATAATGTCTGATTGAATACACAGATGTTCTTGAAGGCTAGCCTACACGTCAGTGCAGTGAACCCGCGACTTTTTCCGGTCTGTAGTCATAGCAGTTAAAAGACCGACCTGCATTTAAATTTATATTACCATAAGTAAAATTGTTTACCTATTTTTACCGTAAATACCTGGGGTTTTTTCAGCTCTGGCGTGTCATGAACGCCTGGGGCATCATTTTTTTTTCCGACAGTAAATGCATAAATACGTCAAAGGTTTTAATTCACTGCGTGTTACCTGGTTGTTATGGATAGGAAAATTCTGCGAGTTCAAAGATTCGCAATTTAGAATACCCTGTCTTCTACTCACACCCCGTCTATTCGTTCATTGTATGTTGTTCCAGTGAGTAGCAGCTATAAGTGAACAAATGGTCGGGGCTGACTATACACGTGGTAGTAGTTTCTAACATGAAAGTCATTGAACTACAGAAATATTTTTCCTTCCTGGTTATAAAGAGTGTTACAGGCATTTATAAATATTATTACGAAGCTGTTCATGAGGCCAAGTGAATGCAGGCTGAGTACGAAGTGAAGAGACCTAAGTCAGCGCTTCAAAGCAAGGTCTTCAATGCTAGTGAGGGCAGTACCTCGAGAAAACCTGCAATGTCCGTCGTGTTTACCACATGCAATAATCGGATATGACAATCGGGAACTGAAACCGGATCACCGTGCTAGGTGATGAGTGGTCTGGTCAATGTGTGAATATTAATACTGAGAGGGAAGTACAGACATGTGATATAGTCACAGCTAGAGATGATGGTACATCACGAAAACGTTTTGTGCTAACATACCCTTGAAAACGCTGTAGTTTCTTGTGACATATGTATAGAGCCACGATTTTATGGCGAAAAGATTTTTGCAACATTTGGTTTCAATGCGTCATCTGCACATCCGCGGCCGCGGCCTTCTACTAAAGATGGCTATGGCACATCTGAAGCTCTGCTACATCGTCTGTGATTGGATGATTTTACTCTCATTTGCCTTGGCAAATTACAGACGTGAGGAGTCACAATAGTCTTATTCAGATTGGTGCAGTCAAATGCGAAACATGTCGGAACAAAGCATGCTGCCAGTAATCATGAAGCAGAGCAGCCGATGTGTACGAGAGATACTGGAACAAACTGGGGTACTAGTATTACAATATCGGGATTCTTATTGGCTCAGTCAAATAGGGGGCCGCGGTGGTCGAGGGGTCAGACTTCACGATCCGGGTTCGATTCCCGGCGGATCGGTTCCCGGATTTTCGCATGTGGGAATCGTGTCGGACGATGCCGCTGGTCGGCGGATTTTCTCCGGGATCTCCCGTTTTCCCCGCCCCTTCATTCCGGCTCTGCTCCATACTTACATCGTATCACCCCCTCACCAGCGTTAAATACCTCGATGTTGAACGCTGACCAAAATATCTCACTCAGTTAAATAGAATAACAGTTCGTAGTACAAGCGAAAGCCAGTCATCGCCCGATAAGCTGAACGTGTTTTGAAACCCAGAAAATAGTTAAGTTTCCCCGCGATAAACCATTAGAGATGATGGTTAGAGACACTGGAAAATCGGAATAGTTGACTGTTTGCTAGACTCCAACGTGATGTATATAACACTGAATGTTTTGTATCAACATTGGCTATCGTTTATTTGTAGCATTTTTTCTCTCTACAACAGGCCAAGTTAGAACTACACAACTTGGACACACAGCGTGTGTGATTTGTCCCAAAACTGTTCACACGTGTCACGGTTAATATAATACAGTTCATTGGAAACAATTTTAAACATTTTCGCCATTTTCCAGTGTCTCTAATGATGGTATATCGTGCCAACATACACTTGAAAACGCTGTAGTTCTTGCAACATGTACGACTGGGTGATATACGACTGACACAACTTAGCTGTCTGTAAACAAATAATAGGCATCAAATATTACAATAGCAGGACTCTTATTGGCTTAGTCAAGTAGGGAAACAACTCCATACTAGCGAAAGCCAGTCATGTTCTGAAAAACAGAACGTGTGTTGAAACCCAGCAAACAGTCAAGCTTTCGGCTGTTGAACCATCAAATCTAGTTATAGCTTGAACGAAAATAAGCGTATATCATAGAATGGTAATTTGAAAAATAGCGACGGGGTATGGGAATTCTGCACGTTCTAGACCTAGAAACACAAGAGCAATAAGGTCGACTCTTGCGCTCTCACAGCTTGCCCCATCGCCCCTACGAGTACGAGGCTCTGAGACGCTGCACTTCACTTCAACATTACTTTAAGACTCCGGTATACATTTTCATAAAATACTTTTTAAAAATATAATGGAATCATCTAATGCCACGGGAGCCTATTTACATAGTTTTTAGAAGTATAATTTTTCAAGTCCTAAAACGGAGCAGATACCGTAAAACCTCAACACAGATGTGTTGAACATATAGTTTCTGCTAAGTGCCTAATTATTGCGAACAGAAATATGTAATTATGGGTTAAGTACTCAAAGAAAATTTAATTACAATAATTGACCAAAATTAAAAAAAAAATTTATTTGGAAACAAATTTAGCTTCACATTAAAATCCATTTTCAAAACATCTATGAGACGGTTATATCTGTGCCTTTTAGGATTTGAAAAATAATATTCGCAAATACAGCTTAAATAAAAGCGCGTGACCTTAAGACGGCTTGTAATTTACTGAGTAACAATTTATAAGGTAGGAGTAAGTCACATTTTGAGAGCCATTTTAGCCATTTTCACCGCCTAAATTTAATATTTGAAGTTTTAACTAGGCTGTGATACTCGTCAATGAGTGTGACACGTTACCTAAGAGTATTCGTGCTATGTACTTTAATTTATTAACGTGATCGATACACATTCTATTTTCCAACACATTTTGAGTTGCATAATTAGTATTTAATTATTTTAAAATTAATATTTGACTTTAGCACCGCAGAAAATATTTTTACAACTACAAAACGGAAAATACTTAAGTTAATGTTCTTTCTTATAGCGACTTAGGCACTGGATACTATAGGTCGTTCGGGATAAAGTGAACACTAATAGTTTAACCTTTGAAAAATATCACTTGCCATTACTGCATATAATTCAGCTATAACTATAGTCCCCTTACTGATTGTATGGTTGGCAATGATTGAACGAAAATAATTCCGTGTAATTTCTTACTAAATACAACAATATTAAAATAAAATGAACTGAAATTGACATACTTAAATTTTGTATAGCTAATCAAGTTTTATAAATCAAACTTAAACGGTTGCTACCAACCGCACAATTTACCTTAAACATAAACACACACTTACATACAGTAAAAACGCTTTTTTACTTCCAGTTTCAAAAAAAAAAAACTTTTTGTAAGTTCACAAAAATATTGTAAAGTTTACAGAAAATGCTTGGAAATATACAAATATATCTGTATATTTACAAATATTTTTTGTATATTTACAAATAATGTTTGTATTTTTACTACCTAATTCTTGTACCTACAGTTTAAAATTATTTGTTTGAAGTGACACAAAAAATTTTTGCAATAAGTTTCCAAGAATTTTTTGTAAAATAGTTTGTAAAATACGACACGCCTTTGAGGGTTATTTTGGTTCACATCGAAAAATCTGCTCATAAAAATGTATTCATCTAGTCCCCTCAGTTAAGACCATTTAATAACTTGCGACATTCTGACAAAAGTTAGTTCTGAGCATTTCTTGCCTTGTGTACAATTTACAAAGCAAAATACTAATTTGTTTCGTAGACTGATAAAAGTTTTGACATTATTTTACAGGCTTTTCCTGGTAAAAGTAAGAATTATATTTTTACTGTACAGAAGTAACGTCCTAGGCTACGGTGGAATATATTAATTAGTGACCAATATATTTTCGAATGTCTTAATATCTAGTGTTTAAGAGACCTGGTTCCAGTAACTATAGGTGTGTATCACGTTCGCAATTGGCCGTTGACTTACTCGACACTTTCTGGGAGTAGCTGAGCCAATAATAAAACTCTAAAAGAATACAGGCCCATTTCACTGTCAGCGAGCTGCTAATAAACACCTGCTCTCTGCACGTTTTCAAATGTATTCTTAGAAGCTAGCTTACAGCTCAGTGAACTCGCGAATTTTTCCAGCCTCTAATAATGCCATATCAGTGAATAGTCTAGCCTATACGTACGGACCACTAATTTTTGGGAAAATAATCTAGCACAAAACTTATTTCAGTGTTTTGAGTACACACACTGTAAAAAAAATATGGTATTTTTCCTACACATGAAATGGAAATAATTAACGTACACGTGGTATGGGAATTTTACCCTACCATATCACTAGGGCCCTGTAGTTTTCGCGAAAAGATTTTTGCAGCACTTTGTTTTAGTACCTTACGTGCGTACCTGCATCACTGCTTTGTGGTCAGTGATTGGATGCCGTAACATCCAGCGTCTGGTGGTTAAACACGCAAATCACAAACGTGATGTGTGGCAGTTATCCGTATACTGATTGGCGCAGTCAAATGAATAATGACTCTACACAAAAACACTCCGTCAATAATCATGAAGTTGGGCTGCAGGTGTACACGTAAGACACTGAAACAAAGTGGGAAAAAAAATATTCGCGAAAATTACCGGGCCCTACATATCGCATCATTCCCACGCAAAGTTGGCATTATTCATATACTTTAATAGAATACGTATCACAAATACATGGGAAATTTCTTCGTCATATGCACGTTCTCGGAACTTCTACACGCACGTATGTTACAGGTCCAAATAATTTCTTACAGTGCATCTGCAACTCTGCGTCACCTTGATGCTCAGTTACTGTAATGTTTTACTCTCCCGCGTTTTAGTTTTCTGCCCGCAAATCACAGACGTGTGGAGTTGCAGTAACCTTGTTCTGATTGGCGTGATTGGCGCAGTCAAACATGAGAGACAGCACTTCATACAGACACGCTGCCAATAATCATGAAACATATCTGCAGATGTGCAGAGACAAACTGGGCCGATATTCTTTTCGCAAAAAGTTCATAGCCCAAATTATTGGGCCCAAATTTGTTTGGATCTCTATCATTGGCTCAGCTACTTCCAAGAGGTGTCAAGTGAGTTAAGAGCTAACTGTTTAAGTTACACAAATTGGCAGTGGTTTCAGTCCTATATTGTGCCCAAAAGGAAACGCGAATTTTTCAGATCCGTAAGTATAGTATATTTACCTACATGTTTGGAAATATTTTTATCGTTGGGTTCTTTCGTTAATAAATCATAACAAGTACGCGACGAGTTAGGCAAAAACCATCATTCCCAAAACGCCAGCAGATGAAGTAATTCAATATGGTAATTTAAAATGGACAGCATACGACAACAGTGGCAACATTAACTCTTCAACGAATTAAGTGTTACGACTTACACCTAAATATGCAAAGAGCTACGGGTCTGATTGGCTGCCACAACTTAGAACCGTTTGCTGAATGGTCAGTCGATTTGTCACTCCTCAAGTACTAACCTGCGAATGACCTGGCACCATCGATCCGAAGATTGTGATCAGAGTTCGGTGATACGTGTGGTCAGTAAGATGGTGGGTAAGTAAGTAAGTAGGTAAGTAGGCAATAACAAGTTATATAAGTGTGTTGGTTGATAGGTACGTAGGCAATACCTAGTTAGGTTGATGGGTAAGTAGGTAGTTTTATAGGTAAATTTGTAGATAAGTAAGTAGCTTGGTAACAGCGGCGTCATTTCAGGTTTCTCTTGGAGGGGGGGGGGGGGTCAAGATTTTTTTTTTCGGCGACAGTGACCCTGTCGCATTTTTTTATTAATTAAGTATGGATAAATTAGAAACTTTTATAATAAAACTTCAGTTCTATGTGCTTAAGTTAGCATTATTTAAATAACAAAATATAAAAAATATATTTTATTCATATAAAATTCTAAATTTAGGAAGACATTTTCCCCCTCTGCCCCCCCCCCTTAAATGACGCCCCTGCTTGGTAAAAATGTGGTGAGTAGATAAGTAGGTAAATGGGTAGACTGGTAGATAAGTACGCAGGATTATAGGTCTGTAGGTAGATTGGTAAGCAAGAAAACATGTGGGCTTGCAGGTAAATAAGTAGGTATGTTAGTACGTAATTATGTAGGTAAGTATGTAAATAGGTAGGTAATCAGGTAGGATAGGTACGCAGGAAGGTAAGCGGTACGTAATTAAGTAAGAAATAGGTGAGTAGGTAGGTAAGTACGGAATTGGGTAGGTAGGGTGTAGAAATGTATGTTAGTGTATAGATAAGTAGGTATATGAGAAAGTAGGTAAATAGGTTGATAAGAGAGTAAGTACAAATGCAGATTCTATTCACGGTAAAGCAGGCAATTTTGTGTTTTAATAGCGTGAGCATTAACCACGGTGCATGGATTTGACAGTACTCAGAAGTTAATGTGTGAGGAAACATTGAAAGATATACTAATTTATCTTGGCAAGTCACTTCCCTAAGCGCTCAGTTACCGTGAACAATAATAAGTGTTGAACATATCGTCGACAGCGAGTTCATAAAATACGGAACTTTCGAACAGGATAAATTAAAAGAAATGTCCATTGTTTGCAGCTAGGAGCAAACTTAGAATTCGCCTGTAATGGCTTCGAAAAACTCGGTAAACGAAAATTTCTAAGACACGGCCGCGTTCTTTGAACTCGTCTCTTAGTGCTAACACTGCGCAACATATTTTGTGAGAAACACGCGGGAATTCCGCTTCTGTATGCAGAAACATTCAGTTGCTCGTGGCCTCGGCCAGGTATCAAGGAGCTTCGAAACGGAGCTTGCCTGCACCGGTTTATATGATTTAAATCGACAGGTTCCGGAGAAAGCAGCTGCTGGAGTACAAGGGTCGTATATGGAGGGAAACGGAGGGGGGTACCGGAGCAGATTATGCAATTGGCCCAGATCCATGGAAGGAACGATGGGAGGACCCCTTTTTAAAATCTCCCCCCCCCCCCAAACACCAACTCGGCAACTCAAGGCAACTGTTTCAGCTATGTACGATTCTACTTTCAGATCACAGTTTCCATCAAGCAGAGATTTTAAGTACTATGAAGTACGGCCGATAATTTAAACCTACAACCCCAAATCCTTACATGACACATAGCTTGAATGCGCTTTATCTGACAATGTCAGCTACAGATATGACATACATTTGTTTAAAAAATTAGGAAACCCCTTAATAAATTATTTTAAAGAATGCGTCCTATTTTTCTCAAGAACTGGACAATGAAAGATAATTTATTGCTAGTGTACCATGAATTGCACCCAAAAAAGTAATGTTGCAGCAACAAATTAGATTGTTTGTGTTGGCCAGGCCAA
Organism: Medauroidea extradentata; assembly: GCA_003012365.1. NCBI lineage: Eukaryota > Metazoa > Arthropoda > Insecta > Phasmatodea > Phasmatidae > Medauroidea > Medauroidea extradentata. The sequence continues at coordinate 10,548 of PNEQ01021255.1, forward strand.
ACATTTTTTATTCTTAGCACAAAATAATTTTGTTTTCTTCTCTGAAACGTAGTAGTCACCAAAAAACAAATTTGTTGTACAGTTTACTACAAAATTTTCCTTTCTGTGCGGGCAGCAGAGAGCAGCAAGGTAGTATGTCCTTTCTTCAAAACATCATACTCTACCCTTGCAAATGTGTACGGAAGTACTGAAGGCAATGTTTTTAACTTGTGCAATGCTGGTAACGTTTGGCATCGTGATACGGTTTTCTTTCTCTTTGAACGACATCGTATTCAAAGAATAATAACACGGTAAACTGAGATTTCTCTACGGTGTTTTCGGTCTGGTGGAATATTATGGACATACGCCATAAGAGCGCTACGTCATCTCAAAAACACTAAGAAAAGTTATTAAAGAAAACCAAGCTAAATTGACTGTAGTCTACATATGTCAACACATACATAAATAATAAAACCTGAAATATCCCAAGAGGAACTGTGTCAAATCACAGAAAATGTAAAACGAAAATTAAAAGTTCAAAACCAAAAAAATAAACGAAAATAGAAAACTCGGGAGACTAAAATTAAGACAGCAAAGACAACAACTAAGGCGGAGACAGTGTTGCACACAAAACAGGATGACAACTGCGACGTCACAAACATAAGACTCGACGAAACATCGTTCCATCCATCCTTCCAAAGTAGAACCAGACGAGCTATTCATTGTTTTGGTATTTTTGCAAGTATATTGTTCCCATCCTGCATTGTATATATTCCTGATATCTCAATTATTACCAGGAAAATTGGCGAACTAGTTTCAAATCCTGTGTCAGTAAGAACTTGGCTATGCAAGATTGGCAATCATCCGATCCATCTGGAAGTATATTTATCGCGGTTAAGTACGTACATCAAGACAATTAAAAGACCACGTACATCAAGACAATTAAAAGACCAGACAAGCTGGGAACGTGAAATGAAAAAAAAAGTGTTATGGCCGTAAATAGGTATAATTCATAGTTAAAGTGATGATAAATATAGTTTTCACTACAAACACGTCATATTTGGTGTCAGACTAGCCATAACCTCATTAGCATTCCAAATTTGTTTTCTATTTTCATGTTCATCTGTATATGGTGACTGTGTACACATATGTTGAAAATTGGAAAGTCTGTAAGTCTAGTACCGGAAGTCATCTGTTTTCCACCTCGGTTGACAAATAGCCAAGCTGTCCAGCAGAAGGCTACCAACAGCTCCATGCCCCCCTTTTATACCTTCATAACCAAACAACGTTTCCATCAGGTCGCAGCAATCCCTCACGTCAGTAACTGCCTCTTTGGAGTGAAATTGTAGCTGTCATACATTAGTACGTATGTTTGATGCTACTGTAATGATAAAGTCCAAGCAATGCAAAGACACACACACACACACACGTGGCAGGTGGGTAGTACAGGATACCCTAAATCTAAAGCATTAAACTGAAAACCACGCGAACAGAGTCGCTGGAAATTATAGTTAGTAAAGAATAAGATGAAACTTGCGTACTTCAATTAAGAGCACGTGGTAAACTAATACTGAAAACATCTACTGAATTAATTAGTGTATTTGGAAGCCAGTACAGTTTACCCAAAGAAAATAAGCAATAATAGAACATTGTTTTTGGAAGCTCTTTGAGCAAACAAGTTACTGTCGTGATATGTTCCTGATGAACTACTTACGAAGCCGAGTTTTGTACCTTTTATTCAAGCGCAAGACATTATGTTAAAAGAATGCGTGGTTAGGGGAAAATGAACTGCTCAAAAATATGGCAATGGACTTCTTTTTTCTACGCAAATTTTCAGATATTCTAATGTTCGAAAGAAATGTGCATATTTACATAGGCCACATGACCTATTTTTAAAAATGGAAATAAATACTGTACTTATTACTGCCCAGAAGTGTAGTGCTTGGTCAGTACAGCTGAATAGTTGTTTGAATTTGCGTACGTTTTTGTGCTGAACCATTAAAATAAAAATACATGGTATCGCTGAGAATCAAACCCGGGGCCTATCGAACATTAGCATCCACGGCCAGCATGAGCGCTGATTATTGGCATGTAGTGAATGATATATGGCTAGTAAAATATACAGTTTGGACGAATGCTTACGTTATACATTGTCCACGTTTTTATTTTTTGATTTGTATTGAGATTGTTTTATCTGGATTGTGTGTACCTGAATGAAGTATTATATTTACTTGAAAGTGATCAGTGCCAAACACTTACAACAATTTTAAAACATATATATTTATCGGGGTTATAGAAGTAAACTTATGACAGTTGTGAAATGTTAACACTATATTTTAGTTGCATGGAAGATTTCGTATTTAAAATCGTAAACATGGAGGCACAATGGCTTACAGAAAATTGTAGACGGTGCTAAGTTTATCCTGAACAGCCTATTGGAATAATGCTAATTACCACAGAAATAGTTCGAGGTGTAATTATAAACAACGGCGTGCACAACCATCAAGGTATGGTTGGAGGAACAAAATGTATACTTGTTCACTACCAAACCACAAGTTATTGCATTTGTGTTAACCAGTTATTTTATTGTCAGGCATGAGTACTTCGATCAATAAACTACGCGTTTTTATGGGTCAACACAATCAGGTGTGCTGCGTTTGGTAATTTGTTCCGATAAGAAAATATTTTGTCAGTTCAAGTTAATATTCGTTTCTCCATATTTAAACAAAGAGTGACGCCATGTTTAGTAAACGACAGTACTGCGGCGAGTGGCTGAATTATGCTTACTAAAGTGTTATAAAGTTGGGACAGTGTGGTGTTCAGTTAACAAACCCGTCTTATATGTGTCTGTTTTTGCACCACATAAAAGATGGCATTTAAATATTGTTCAGACAAGTTTCACTACGTATCTAACGTAACTTAATAGATGGCCTCAAGTAAATAATTACGCATATAACTTGATTAAATTAAACGGGCGTTGATTAAATGGGCGTAAATTCTTAATTTTAATTAAATGTGGCAAAATATAAAATCAACTGCACCATCCATTTTTCTGTTGAAGAGTTGTCTTCAAAAATGTATCACAATAGCACGGGAACGTTAAACAAAAAAAAAAAATACTATCGAACGTATTACGAAACAAAACATAGGAAAATTTTCGGCTGCTTGTACAGCCAAAAAACATCCAAAGGTTCCATGGGAATAAACGTCTTATTTTAAATTGTTCAGTATTTCTGAGAAAAGCCACCATATATGTAGAGACAGGAAAATTTCGCCGGATCACTGACCTGCAGGCTAGCCTCCAAGAACATGTGTGTATTCAAGCAGACATTATCTGCTCACTGGCTGCTCGATGACGCAGTGATATAGGCCTGTATATAGTTGCTTCTGTACTATTGGCTAAGCGACTTACAGGAAGTGTCTAATAAGTCACGGACCAATTGTGATAATGGTACGAACTTGCAGTTGCTGGAATTATAGTTTCGGGCCAAAAGAAAAACGCGAATTTTTCAGGTCTCTACACATAAGTAATCGTTAAAAACGTTTCAACATGTGTACACATGCCCAAGATACTCGACAAATTTTAGTATATATTTTAAGGCGCAGAAATAGTTTATAAACGGATGTCATGCTTGGCGTTTAAGAGGCACTAAGGCAACCGGTGTACGTACCTGTTTCGCCCTTATCGATCCAGTGAGTCTAGACTTTGACTTGACTTGAACATACGGAACACGTTGGGCCAGACGGCGCCATTATTGGAATGTTGTAACCTCGCTTATCCTTTTGAGGCCAGCGCAAAATTACCAACATTCCGGCAAAAAACGCGTGAAAAATGCATAAGACATTAATTGGCCATCTGCAGTGGCCTACTGAAGTGGTTCAAATCCAACTATGGTTATTTACTTGTTATATAAATACAGGTCTTATTAATTTATTAGACATGTTTACGACAGCCGGTATTGCTGGCCCATTGCAACAGGACTCAGCAAAGAGCAATTTACGTAAGGCGCATTAAGTAATAATTAGTACCGAAAGGAAAAATTCGCGAATATAACTACCCGCATGCAAGAATCCACAGTCCTATGCATATCCAAACCCTTATATCCTCTGTCCCAGGGAGTAGCAGCTAATGGACAAACAGTCAGGGGTTTAGTATACACTCTAAAAATAGATTGTCAATTTGCCACACATGCTCATAGGGGCGTTAAGAAAATACATGTAAGAATTGTTTCTCAAATGCCCATAGTTAAAGGAGCCTTGTTTTTCGCGAAAATAATTTTGTCCCACTTTGTTTCAGTGTCTTACGTACACATTTGCGATTCTGCTTCATGTTTATTGGCAGCATGTCTATGTCTACCATTTGACTGAGCCAGTTATAATAACGTTCCTGCAACAACAAACGTCTGTGATTTGCCGGTAGAATACC